>PITA01011102.1:0-68457 GCA_004023965.1 Spilogale gracilis | reverse complement strand
GATTCCTTGTTTATGCCCCACACCCAGTGCTCCATGCAGTAGGTGCCCTCAGTACCCACCAGCAGGCTCTCCCAATCCCCAACCCCCTTCCCTCCAAGTCCCTCAGTTTGTTTCTGTGTCCAAAGTCTCTCATGTTTCGTTTCTCTCCCCGAATTACCCTACTTCCCATTTCTTTTCCTTCTCCTACTGTCCTCCCTCTATATTACTCCTTATGCACCGCAAGTAAGTGAAACCATGTGATACTTGACTTTCTCTACTTCTGCCTTTCTGTTTCATTTTTGAGCCCTCAACCCCTCGTGACTTAGCCTAAGAGACCTATTTCTTCCTCTCTCTCTTTTTAGGATTGTATTTATTTATTTATTTTGAGAGAGAGAGAGAGAGAGAAAGAGAGAGAGAGAGAGAATGAGCAGAGGGGAGAGGCAGAGGGAGAGGGAGAAGCAGGCTCCCTACTGAGCAGGGAGAGGGACCCTGGGATCATGACCTGAGCTGAAGGCAGATGCTTAACCGAATGAGCCACCCACGTGCCCAAGACTTATTTCTGTCCAACCAATATTGTAGGTTCTTGTAGAACTTTGGGGCATTATATTAAAAAGACTTGCCTTCTCATCTCTTTCCAGAGTTCACATCGGGAAGGAGCAGAGAGAGTGCAGAGTCCAGAGAAACCCATTCTGCCACATAACCAAGAGAACATACATATAAAGGACCAGGTTTGAATTTCACAATGCTGATTTCCACTTGATGCACTACCCTCTTAGTAACACAGGTCTTGTCTGCTGTTGGACAGAGGGTGGCATGTTCTGGGCAGGTGACATCATTGCGGTGATCAGAGCAGTAACGGGGACCATACTTGAGTCTCGGTTCTTCCACCTATAATGTGGCCCGAGGCTTACCAGTACTGTTGTAGCTCCCCCTAAAGGTTAACTCTCTTCAAGATCAAGTTCTGCTTTCTGATTCAAGCAGTTGTCATCTTTGCCAACAAGTGTCGGCTGGGGGGGATCCTTGACCAGGTCCTCACCTTTGTCAAGGTGTCGGCTGGTGGATGAACATCCTTTTCTCTGGCTTCACAATTCCACGTGGTAGGAGGGCCAGCGCACCAACCCCTCAGCTGCTCTTGGTTCCCTGTCTTACTGTATCCCAGAGGATGAGGCTTCCTTGATTGGTGGCTTTGGGAGAAGAAACGGGGAATGCGTGGCTCAGTGCTCAGTTCCTTTCTTCCCTCTGGCAACACACATTTTCTTCTGTTCCTCCATGGTCTCCCCCAGGCCGATGCTGTCTCACACTGGGTGGCTAAGTCTACATCGCTCTGGAGGGAGGAATTGGAAAGATCCAAAGTCGTACACCGAAAGCCAACATCTTCATAATCAGCTCTATTGATCATAAAATAATACTTCCATCTCTACCTACTTGTTTTCTGGGTCTTCCCTTCATTTTGCTCTAAATTCAAGCAGGGAAAAGTGGCATGTTATTTCTTGGGCTCTTCCCAAGCCCTAATAGTCCCCGTAGAGACACATCTAAGATGCCTATAATCAAATTAGAGAACTGGACCTCCCAATAAACAGAAATAACACATAATTCATTTTAATTCTAACAGCAGAGACAACACGTAATTCATTGTAAGTCTAGCGATGAAGTGATGGGATTTCAAAAAAAGTTGTGTTCTTCCAATCCGTAGTTAAAATATTTACATGGGGCCCCGGTGATGGGAAGGCGGTGGTTTACAGAGCATGGCCTGTTCAAACCAGACATTTGCTCTGTCCCTGATTTTGGAAACTTGTCAAGGAATCAGTGTTTACTTAGACAACTTGGGCCCCAAGCGGCTTTTGTGTAGGCTGGACTCAATCCAAGGGGAAGCCATGGCCCGGGAACATTCCTCCTTCTCCCCTGACCATTGAAACTCAGACCTCTCAGCTCTCCAGGGTCCTCTGGAGGGCATCCGGTCCGGCCTCCGGTCAACCACTCAGTCCCCCTGCTGGACCGTGTAGACGGAGTTCTGTTTTAGAATTGGTCCCTTGGCACCCAACCTAATGAATAACCCTGTGTGTGAATGTCTTATTCATTTAACTCTCAAAGAGAGGGTGTAGGCTTCAGGGCAAAGGATTTGATGTTTAATATGTGGATGTCTTGGATTCGTCTGGTGCATAACGCAGGGGTGGGCCAGCTATGGGAAACAGACCCCAGAGAACCTGGGAAGGTCATGTCGGAGTGTCCAGGAAATCAAATCTACTCTTTCTACTCACAGTAGGAAAACACTCGCAACATTATTGAGGAACAGTGTGTGCAAGTATAAGGATCAACAGTAACGTGTAGGAAAAGCCCAGGTCCCTGTTACTTAGGCTCTTAATAAAAGGAGTATTGCCATGGATGCTCCCATTGAGATAATTTTGAAAATGAATGAGATCAGTATGTGGCTAGGTCCCTTGGCGATGATAATGGTGGGGTGAAAGTAGCAAAGAGCATTTGTGTCTGTGTGCTCCCTCTTTCTATCTGGCAACTATCTTTCCCCAACCTTAGACACTTCAATTGGACAATCATTTCCCCTGCAAGCAGTGGTGAATAATGACTTAGGCCTGGCCATTCAGGCTGCTGATCTTTCCTTCCAATCTGATTGGTCCCAGGACAGAGGTGTTAAGGAAGTGAGGCCAATGAGAATCCTCTGAGATTTGGAATCCTCCTCTCCCCCCAAGGAACATTGATGTAATAGAGCATGAACCTTGATGTGTGAGGGTATGGAATCTGGCTCATGAAGTTAGGCAAGTTTTTTGTTTGTTTGTTTGTTTGTTTGTTTTTACACTTCTTTGAGCCTCAATGTCTTCCTCTTAGTATATAATGGAGTAAAACCTATCCTGCAGTGCTGTGACAATTAACGAGAATAAAATACATACCACGGTTGGCATATGGTAGACATCAATAAACGTCTTCTGTTGAGAACATTCATAATAAAAAGCAATACCCTAACCTTCCCCACTCTCCCACCTGCCTGTTCAATTTTCACTCTGTAAAGCACTTCCAAAAAAACTATAATTGGGAGACCCCACCTTTTAGTGGGGAGGGGCCATCCTTAATTTCCCCTGACCTTGAACTCCCCAGAGAGTACAGATGGGATGAGAGAGTAAAATTTTAGGGTGGAAAAGTCATGCTCCAGCCATTCCGTTGACAGCAGAGATTCTGCTACCTGATAGAACATCCTGGTATGTTGGAAACATTCTAGGGGTGCCAGAGGGTTAAGCGTCTGCCTTCGGCTCAGGTCATGATCTCAGGGTCCTGGGATTGAGCCCCACATTGGGCCCTCTCCTCAGCAGGGAGCCTGCTTCCCCCTCTTTCTCTGCCTACCTCTCTGCCTACTCGTGATCTCTCTCTGTCAAATAAATAAATAAAATCTCTTTTAAAAATTCTATATCTGTGCTGTCCACTACAGTAGCCACTCACTGAGTGTGACTGTTGAGCACTTGGATTATGGCCAGTGAGATCAAGGCACCAAGTTATTTAAATTAATTTACACTTAAACGCCCACCCATGGCAATGGCTAGCACGTTGGACAGAGCAGCTGTCCATGGAAGTTGGCATTAGCAGACACCGAGGTGGGAGAGAGTGATACCCAGTATTTGCCGGGTAGGAGCTCGAGCAAAACGGGCTAAGACGTGGGGAGCAGGTGGTCTCCCGGGCTGCAGCAGTTGATAAATGAAAGTCATCTATCTAGTTGGCAGCTTAAACCTATGCATGCTGATTTCTGGGCCCAGTGCACCAAACTACCCGACCTCAGAAAGCTGGGTTTCATCATTGTTATTTTAATCTGTAAATTGCAAAGTAATTTAACTGCCTTGCAGAAAGATTAGTCACTAGAGAGGGAAAAAATCCTTCCAAATCTCCCCACACCATGATGATCATTTTTATAGATTTCCTTCAGTCCTCTGCACATGTCGGTTGATAAGTTATCATCTCTATGGACATAGATCTTGTGGCCCGCATCTTCTGGGTATCATAAAGACTTTTCTGTGTCATCATATTCCTTGTATCATTTTCAATAATTCTAAGATATTCAGCTGGCCACGCTCATTATAATTCATACGACCATCCCCTTATTTTTCTATTTCTTAGGATGTTTCCAACTTCTTTCACAATGATGCTGGGAATAGGTGTGATGGTGCATGTAAGTCCCCAAGGCTCCCCACATATTTTTGTGTGGCAGAGAGCACTAGCTTTGTGGGCAAGCAGACCTGGGTTTAAATCCTGAGCCTTCTTTACTTGGTAGCTTCATGACCTCCAGTGAGATCACTCATCTCCTTGGGCTCCAATTTTTTAATCTATAAAATGGGAACAATAGTATCTGCCTTTCTGGGTTGCCTATTTATAAATTGCCTCCTATACTGCCTAAGACTGAGGAAATGTACAGGGAATTATGTAACTATTATATATTTTAAAAATTATAATTATTTTGGGGGCACCTGAGTGGCTCAGTAGGTTAACTCAATTTGGCTCAGGTCATGATCTCAGGGTTGTGAGATCGAGCTGCATGTCAGGCTTCGTGCTGGGCATGGAACCTGCTTGAGACTCTTCCTCTTCCTCTCCCTCTGCCCCTCCCCCCTCTAATATATACATATAATTATTTTTAGGAAATTCATTTACTGGTAGTCAGAGAACCTTCAAATTTCGAGAAGTTTCCTGATTTCTTTATGCTAATGAGTCTTTTGGCTACTCGTCCTTGATTGGACCAGGATCCCCATCAACTTAGATGCTGGGGGGTCATGGGTCCCTAAGTGGAGTTGTGGGACACTTGGGGAAGACTGGGAGAAGCTGCAGAACGGGCTAGGGAGGTGGGTGGGAGGGAGACCTGTCCTTCACCTACTAACCAAATGCTCGATCCTCCCCTTGGGCTTACTTCGCAGAGCTCTTCTTTTCCCATGGCCATGGGTGGTATGACAACTGAAAACAGGAACGTCAAAGTGAGGGCAGAGGAGGAATTAGGAGGTGCTGGTAACACGGGCTTTCCTATCAGACTTGGTGGCTCTGGGCATACAGATAAGGCACAGCATTTGGAATTCGGCCCCCCTGGGGGGTTTTAGTCCCATCTGAGCTATCGAGAGCAAATCATCAAGCCTCTGTGAGCTCTGTTTTCCTCATTGGTTAAATGGCAAATAATAATAATGTCCACACAGAATTATGAAGATCACATAATAAAGAAACAACAGCTTTCCTCCCCAGGCACGGAGCACCTGCTCCGTACCAGGTTCCATGGTGGGTGGTTAGTGTGCCTGCCCATCTCCAGATGTCACAACACCTCCCCAAAGTGGGCATCGTTATTTTACTTTATAAGGAGGAAATGGGGGTAGGGAAGGATCCTGCTAACCCCCGGGTTCCCCCCTGCTTTATAAACTGTTAAGCCCCGGGCTGTTGTAATTTGGTGTTATGGAGCTCCTCTCAGCCTGTTCCCAGGAGATTTCTGCTATAAAGTTCTAGAGGTCTGCACCGTGCATTGAACAAATTGGTTTGACTTATCCTTGTTGAGTACCTGCTGTGCGCTAGGCCCAGTGCCGAGGATTCGGCAGGGATCACCACAGACAAATCACCCTCCAAGAGGATAGATACATTTTTGCATGGAAAGATTGACTGATAAACCCAAAACAAACGTGCCCTGTGATAAGTACCGGGAAGAAAAATTAAACAGAAAAGGGAGTTGAGTGTGCTTTTATGATCAATGGTCAGAGAGGGCTCTGTGATGGGGTAACAGCTGTGGTCGACAGCAAGGCATTAGGGGGTCTATCCACAGGGACGTGGTCTGTGTCGGGACAGACCCTGAGCTCTTGCTCATTCTTGTAGCTCCAGTCCCAGCACAAGTCCTGCTTCCTGGGCGCCTGGGTGGCTCCGTTGGTTGAGCGACTGCCTTCGGCTCGGGTCATGATCCCGGAGACCCGGGATCGAGCCCCACATCGGGCTCCCTGCTCGGCGGGAAGCCTGCTTCTCCCTCTCTCACTCCCCCTGCTTGTGTTCCCTCTCTGGCTGTGTTTCTCTCTGTCAAATAAATAAAATCTTAAAAAAAAAAAAAAGAAGAAGAAGAAGAAGAAGTTCTGGTTCCTGGGAGGTACTCAATAAATGTTTGGTGAAGGAGTGAATGAACAGCAGCCATGGTCTCAGAGGTACTGGGGACATGTCCACTTTAGGGCAGGCGTGGGCTTTCTGATTCATTTCCTACCAGCCGGCACTCACAGACCTTCTGTGTGCCGGGCGCCATTCCTTCCTCTGTGACTGCACAACAACCTTTTCCCTTGGAGCTTCCAATCTAGCAGTCTAAAAAAGGAGGGGGAGAGAGAAGGGACTAAAAAGAATAAGGGAAGAGCAAGGGGTTAAGTTCAAAGAATGAGTTTCAGGGTGAGGAAGGAATTCAGCAAGTGTATTGCCTGACTTTTTTTCTTTGTGCAAAAAATAGTTAGTTCTGCTTTTTGGACTGGGACTCGCTGAGTCAGGGGTTCAAAGAGAACAGCATGAGGATGGGAGGGGCAGATGTCATCTGCGGCAGATGGTGATGCCCCAGGGACCGACTGTGGCCTTGAAGATGCTTCGCTCCACCCTCTCTGGCTCAAGTATCAAGGTCAGGGGCAGACAACCAAGCTCAGTTCCCTGGGGTCTCGATCCCAGCCTCTCAACCAGGCCAACCCTTCCCAACAACATCACCCGTGTTCCACCCTTGGACTCCACACCAGGCTCAGCGGAGTCTTACAGGCCAAGGATGTGAGAAGAATCATCCCAGCATCTGTTATTCACCATTATTTCCATCCTTTCGGTTGCACTTCCCACTTAGCCCTGAAGACGCTGGGTCAGTGTTTCTTTCTGCACAGAGGACCCACCGTTCTGCCCAGGCATTTGTTCGGCCTCACAAAAGAAGAGGATGATTATGGAAAGAACAGATTTTGCATTCCATCTTTACCCCAGATGACATTTCCTTGATCCCTAAAATAACTCCAGCTCTCCTGGGTAGAACTGGTTCTTTCCTTTTCATCTTGCTATTTTGCAACTGTTTACGAAGATCATCACCATAGCGATATTATCAGAGGAGGTCAAATGAAACTCCACACCCCTGGGTTGTTATTGCTTTTTCCTTTGTACCTCGGAACATGACTTTTTCACCCCAAACCAGTTCTTTCATTTCTTAGAAGCACTTAAGTTCCCAGCTCCAAGTCAGAAGCAGCCCCTTCTGACTGCATTCCCAGAGCAGTTAAAATCACAGAGGTGGCCCACGCTGGGATGAGGGGTAGAAGTGTGTGAGCTGAGTTTCCAAACTGGAAACCATATTCATCTCCTTTCCTTCAGGTAAAACTTGGGTCAAAGTTTCGGGGTGTTGAAAGAGGCACTAAATAAACTGAGAATCTGAAGGACCTTCGGTGTTTGGTCCAAGGAACATGGCTATGGAGCTCAGCAAATAAACACAGCTGGTGCGGGGTGAGCCTGTAGCGAATGCTTATCTTCTTGATTATTTTTTTGTAATCATCATCTTGGACAAGAGCCTTTATTATTGCATTCTCATGCACTGCTGGTGGGTTTGTGAATTTGTAAGACTTTCCTAATTGAGAATTTGGCAATTTTTTTTTTAAAGATTTTTTATTTATTTGACAGAGAGAAACACAGCCAGAGAGGGAACACAAGCAGGGGGAGTGAGAGAGGGAGAAGCAGGCTTCCTGCTGAGCAGAGCCCGATGTGGGACTCGATCCCGGGTCTCCGGGATCATGACCTGAGCCGAAGGCAGTCGCTTAACCAACTGAGCCACCCAGGCGCCCCGGCAATTTTTTTAAAAATTTATTTGATAGAGAGAAACACAGCCAGAGGGGGAGCACAAGTAGGGGGAGTGAGAGAGGGAGAAGCAGGCTTCCTGCCGAGCAGGGAGCCCGATGCGGGACTCGATCCCGGGTCTCCAGGGTCATGACCTGAGCCGAAGGCAGTCGCTTAACCAACTGAGCCACCCAGGCGCCCCAGAATTTGGCAATTTGACAAGACCTTGACAATGTGGCCTTCCTTTGATGCTAACATCCGCTTGTGAGTTCTGAAGAAATCATGAGGGATGTGACCAGAGGAGGACCTGCAAAGATGTTCGTTGCTAATAATGGTGAAAAATTGGAAATGACTTAACTGTACAATGTGAAGGGATTGCTTTTGTTTATTTTTTTTAAGATTTTATTTATTTGTTGGACAGAGAGAAACACAGCCAGAGAGGGAACACAAGCAGGGGGAGTGAGAGAGGGAGAAGCAGGCTTCCCGCCGAGCAGGGAGCCTGATGTGGGGCTCGATCCCAGGACTCCAGGATCATGACCTGAGCCGAAGGCAGTTGCTTAACCAACTGAGCCACCCAGGCGCCCCAAGGGATTGCTTAAAAAAAAAAATTATGATCTATCCACACAATGGATACTAAGACACCATTAAAAATTATACTGTAGGAGAATCTTTAATAACGTGTGAAATATTCTTGATGTGCTATTAGGTGGGGAAAAGAGGTTACAAAAATATGCCATTATTGTAAAATATTTATATATGTGCAACTGACAAAAAGATTGGAAGGATAGGTTCTAGAAAGACAGTGGCAATGGTTTCTTGGGTATTTTTCTTTTCTTTTCTTTCCCTTTTTTTTTCTCGTGCTTATAATTTTTCTACAACAAGCAGTTATTTATACAGCCAGATGCTTAAAATGCTATTTGAAGAATAATAAGCTGCCTTGTCTTTTCAAATCATCTCTCTGATGGTCTTACTGGGCAGAAACAGAGTCTGATTCCCCAAGCCTCCTTGCCTAAAGCTCATGAAATAGGAGGTCCTCAATGATCTCTCTCCTTTTTTTTTTAAAGATTTTATTTATTTATTTGACAGAGAGAAACACAGCTAGAGAGGGAACACAAGCAGGGGGGAGTGAGAGAGGGAGAAGCAGGCTTCCTGTTGAGCAGAGAGCCTGATGTGGGGCTTGATCCCAGGACTCCAGGACCATGACTTGAGCTGAAGGCAGTTGCTTAACCAACTGAGCCACCCAGGCACACCATGATCTCTTATTGTGGTTGGAATAATGAATTCACTGTATGGTTGTGGAATCCATAAATATTTAACCACCATGGGTTTTCTGCCTACTTGGAGTTTAAGGTCACAGACACACAAGGCTGACAAGACTAGGTGTAAAACATGTGGACATGATAATAAAATTGGCAAATGTGTCTACAAAATACCAAAGACTCATCTGATGTTTGGTGAGAAGAGTGAAGACTGTTGGGACTTGGGGGAGAAATATGAAGAGCAGAACTATGAATAGCGTACTCTACGCCATGAGTTGATTGCTTATCTTATTTAAATTTCACAACTGTACGTGGTAGGTATGAAACCTCTATTTTATAGCTGCGAAAACCAGGATACGGAGGTTCGGCCACCTGAGCTTTCAACATCACAGGGAAGAAAGAAGATGTGTTTATTCAGCAGAGAGCCCAGTTTAAGACTGGAATGGTGGAGGCAGAAAGGGAGAAGCAGTTGGAGAAGGATGACTTATGGCATCGCCCCAAGAGTCTTTTACCAGACTGGTAAACATTTAGTTTGCTGACTAGGGAAACAGACAATAATTTTAGTTACCCATCTTCGAGCCCTTGGGGATGATGTTGATATAAAAATGAGGATTCTAGGGTGTCCTTATAATCGACCTCACATGCTTGTGGCAAGTAGTGGAAGCTTTGCAGTAATATAGAGCACAGATATGCCAGACAAATTATACAGAACCCTAGAGTCTATCGTCGTTATGATCACCACTCAAAAACATCTAGGCTCTTCTTTGTTTTGGGGTGGTGTGGAAGAGTGAGAAAAGCTTAAGCTTTGGGGGCAGAAAGACCTCTGTTCAAACCCTGGCTAAACATCTGTGTAGCTAAGTGATCTTTGTCTCATCTCCACAGCTCTACCTTGAGATTCCTATGGAACTTTCACACGTTTAGGGAAATCCTGCTTGGATCGGTTGTCTCAAAATCTCCTGCTATATTGGAAGCTATCAGAGGGAGCTCTTTCGACCCGTATTGTCAGCATCATGTTAGCTGCTGAAACAAACAACCCCATACTCTTAGTGGCTTACAACTACACAGATTTATTTTCTCCCTAAGACAGTCTGGATGTTTCAGGGGACTGTGCTGGGAGGGAATTCAGGCTTCATCCACCCTGGAGTCCTCCCTTACGTCCTCTGCACATGCAGCTAGTGGATGAATAAAGAGAGATTGAGAGTACAGCACAGGTCACAAGAAGCATTTTAAGGTCCTACCTGGAGGTGGCTCAGGTCGCTTCCTCCCATATTGCAATGGACGAAACGCGGTCACGTGACCACAACCTCCCTCAGGGGACGCTAGGAAACACAGACTATGTTTGAGCCCAGGAAGAAGACGTGGGAAAGATGAACATGTGGCCTGCCCGTGCCACACACCTGCAGCAGTCACAGGTAGTGCTGGGCAGAGAAGCCATCCAGATGGAGCCTAACGGAACTGTGATGGCGACTGTCGGGGTGTGGTGCCTGATGGAGAAATCCGGCCATCGGAGTTTTCTTGATCCGTATAGGGTTTAAATGGGAACAGACCTTACAGGATCTGGGATCGAGTATATGTGAGCCTGTCTGGCTGTTTTAAACTGTGAAACAGGCAGCACCAGCGACTGTTAGGAATGGACAATATTGTGACTGGCATCACTCTGGGTCCCTGTGCTGAATCAGTCTGACGCACTTTTCTCCTCTGTGGTTTTGTCCCCCATCAGCCTGCCTTCAGACTAGGTGATTCATATTCCCTACTTTCAGTCGCTGGGCCAGATACTCTCTGCCTTTGACATTTTTGGCGAGAATCTGGAGCCAATAATGGCATGAATTGCCTTAGATAAATAGGTCACCAGGTGTAGCCTGGTGCTAGGAGTCAACAATCTCAGTAAAGTTCCTCTTGTGCTATGCGCTTTAAAATCTTAAAAAAAAAAAAAAAGATTTGAAGTCCTATATGACATTAAAAATGCTTTATGTGTCTCTGAAGTCCTTTTCTTAAATGGTATCTTTGGAAAAGCAGACTTGTTTTATTTTATTTTCTATAAAATTTTTAAAAGATTTTATTTATTTATTTGAAAGGCAGAAACACAGATAGAGAGGGAACACAAGTAGGGGGAGTGAGAGAGGGAGAAGCAGGTTTCCCATGGAGCAGGGAGCCTGATTCAGGGCTCTGTCCTGGGACTCCAGGATCATGATGGCAGATGCTTAAAGACTGAGCCACCCAGGTGCCCCCAGGCTTGTTTTATTTTAATCTGGTCCGATTTATTGGGGTTTTGTAGCTAGTGCACTTTGTATCCTAAGATACTTTTGCCTACCAAATGTCCTGAAGATTCTCTCTCATGCTCTCTTCTAGAAGTTTGATACTTTTAGCTTTTTTTTTTTTTTAAATATTTTAAGTAATCTCTACACCTAATGGGGGAGCTTGAACCCACAACCCAGAGATTGAGTTACATGCTCCTCCAACTGAGCCAGCCAGGCATGCCAGGTCTATGGGGCATTGTGAGTCTATGTTTATGTATGGTGTGACGTTTGGGTTCGTTGTTTTCTGGGTGCCTGGGTAGCTCAGTCGGATAAGCGTCCAACTCTTGGTTTTGGCTCAGGTCATGATCTCAGGGTTTAGATAGAGCTCCAGGCTTAGTGGGGGATCTGCTTGAGATTTTCTTTCTCCCCCCCACTCTGCCCCTCCCCCTGTTTGCATGTGTGCATGCTCCCTCTCTCAAATAAATCTTTTAAAAGATGAAAAAGATTCATTGTTTTCTACATGGATCTTCAGTTGTTCTGGCATCATTTGTTGAAAATGCTGTTCTTCACCGGTTGAATTACGTTGGCTTTTTCATCCAAGATTATTTGAATGTGGGGTGCCTAGGTGGCACAGTCGGTTGGGCATCCGGGGTCCTAAGATGGAGCCCCACGTTGGGCTCACTGCTTGGCGGAAGCCTGCTGCTCCTTCTCCCTGCTGGTCTTTCTGCTTGTACTATCAAATAAAGAAACAAAAATCTTTTTAAAAAGTATTTGAATGTGTATGTGTGGCATCTAATTTTGGATTATTCCATGTCATTGGTCTGTGTGTCTATCCTTCTGCCAACGACACTGTTTTGATTTCTGTAGCTTTATAACAGGTCTTTAAATCAGGTAGTGTACATCCTCTAACTTTTATTATTTTTTTTCTTTTTAAGATTTTATTTGACAGAGAGAAACACAGCCAGAGAGGGAACACAAGCAGGGGGGAGTGAGAGAGGGAGAAGCAGGCCTCCCGAGCAGGAAGCCCGATGTGGGGCTCGATCCCGGGTCTCCAAGATCATGACCTGAGCCGAAGGTAGCTGCCCAACCAACTGAGCCACCCAGGCGCCCCTAACTTTTATTTTTTCCCTCAAGATTCTAAGATCTTTGCATTTTTTTAAAAAAAAAAATCTGGTTGATTTTTTTTTAATTTATTTATTTTAGAGAGAGCGAGAGAGTAAGTACCAGCACGGGGAGGGGCAGAGAGAGAGACGATCCTTAAGCAGACTCCTCATTGAGTACAGATTGGGGTTTGATTCCGGGACCTCAAGATCATGACTTGAGCCAAAAGCCAAGAGTCAAATGCTTAACCAACTGAGCCACCTAGGTGCCCCTCCATATACATTTTAAAACTGGCTTGTGAATTTCTAGAAGAAAAAAAAACCTGCTGGGATTCTTAACTGGATTGCCCTAAATCTATAGATCACCAGAATGAACATCTTAACAATACTGAGTCTTCTAATCCATGAATAGGATACATCTATCTAGTTAGCAACTTAATTTCTTTTTTTTTTAATTTTTAAAAATTATTTATTTATTTATTTGACAGAGAGAAACACAGCCAGAGAGGGAACACAAGCAGGGGGAGTGAGAGGGGAAGAAGCAGGCTTCCCACCGAGCAGGGAGCCCGATGTGGGGCTTGATCCCGGGTCCCTGGGATCATGACCCGAGCCGAAGGCAGTCGCTTAACGAACTGAGCCACCCAGGCACCCTGCAACTTGATTTCTCTTAAGTTTTCAGGGAACACAGGACTTGTTTATCTTTCATTAAACGGATTCCTAAGTATTTTTTTGTGTTTTGATGTTATGGCAAATGGGTTTGTTTGTTTGTTTGTTTGTTTGTTTAAAGATTTAATTATCTGAGAGTGAGAGAGAGTGAGCACCAGCAGAGGGGTGAAGGAAGAAGAGAATCTTAAGCTAAGAAGACTCACACTGAGCATAGAGTCCCCCATATGGGCCGCGACCTCATGACCCTGAGATCACAATGCTACCATGCCCCAGATACAATGCTAAGAGGACTCACTGCCCCTGCCTCAAGGAGCCCAGAAAGTAGTGGGGGCAAATTGCAAGTGTAAAGGTATTCAAAGTACAAGGTTTCCAGAGGAACACAGAGCAGGAGGCCCCAAACTCAGCTTTTGAGGGGACTGTCAGGGAAAATTACATGGGGAAGGGTCAGCTTCAGATGCATTGTAGAGGCTCATCCCAAGCCTGGTGGGCGGCTGGCTGGCCAGTTTAATAAACTAAACATGAATTCTCCCAAATATGCATATAAAAACTCCAACAGCTGGCCCACATGTGAGAGGCGTTTCTGTAACTCTGAGAAAGACCCCACAGATGGTCGGAATACAAATAGTACTGCTCCAGCAGAAGGCAGCTGTGAGTTCTCCCAGGTACCTTCTAGTAAAGCCAAAACAAAAGCCCTAAGTGGATGATGTCTAACCTCAGACTAAGATATCCTCTTGGCACTGACTTTGGGGATGTTATTAAAAAGAACTGGATTGCTAGTGGTCTGTTTACCTTCCCACTTCTTACTACATGTTCTTCCAAGATGTTAAGGGTTGGAAAAAGTTGATCTAAGCTGTCTAGCCAAGACCGCCTCCTCTACAAACCACACAGTGTTCTGTCTTCAAAGGAAATCAGGATTTCATTTGCTTGTAACCAGTCTTGCTTAGGGGTCCAATGACTAGAAATTTCTGAGACTCAAAAGGAGCCTGTTTCATGGCTTTGCATGAGCTTACCCAGAATGCATGACCCTATGACCATCTTTTGGGTTTTTCCCCCTCTTTTCCAGCATCCCTTTCTCTTTCTTTTTGTAACAGTATCCCAATTTCCCCCCATCACCAGGGAAACAGTTCCTCTTCCCCATGATCATGTCCCTATCCCTGCCAGCTTCCGGGGTGGGCTCATGACTAGCCAGTAGCATGGCTGAGACTGTGGAAGGAGAGGGCACAAAATAAGAGGAGAGAACCCACAATTGAGCCTCAAGGGACTCTATCATTTAGTGGTTGTGTAGAAGAGAATGAGTCTGCGAAGAGCACAGAGAAGGAACAGGTATAGAGGTAGGATTAAGACGAGGAGAGCCACGCGATGTCATGGAACCCAATGGAAGAAGGTGCTTCAAGGAGAAAGAAGTGACCAACGGTGTCAAATGATCCCGAATGAGCAAAGCCCATGGGGTTTTGACATGGAGATATGGGTGACCTTGGGGTCATTTCAGTGGAGGAGTGATGGAATAGAATGGGAAGTTAGGAAGTGGGGAGAGGAAATCCTGACAACAGTGTAGCTGTGGGAGGCAGGAGATGGCTAGAAGGCATATGGCATTCATGTAGGCTTTTTCTTTTCTTTTTTCCCGCCTTAAACATAAGATGGGAGACACTTAGGTAAAAGCACAGGAATCACCTAGTTGAGAGGGAGTAGTTAAACAATCCAGGAAGAGATATCATGATTGAAGTGTAAGGTTCATGAGCACATAGAATCTCCTAGAGGGAATATCGTCTACAACGTTTCCCAAACTTACTTGATGGACTGACTCCCTTCATGCAGAGTTTATTTTGGTTATTGTTCTGCAGAAAGCACTGTGGGCCAACTTAGGGTAAGAGTGAATCCGCAAAGTGGTGAGTATGGCCATAGCTGTACTTCGACTTTAGCCAATCAGGATCCTCCTCTTTGGAGCTGGTGGTGGGCTCAACTCTATCCAAACTAAAGGTCTGAGAATGAAAAAAGGTTGAGTTGTAGAAAAGAGCGAGCATGCATAAGGGGGAGAAACACCACAAGTGACCTCTGAGCCAGCTGAATGATGGGGAAGATGGAATCACCAGGTGGAGTTCCTTCCTTCCGATACTCTTGGTAACAAGATCCTTGAATCCCACGGAAACTGTAGTATATGGGGTTAGAATGTTCACAGAATGTAGTTTACACCCCTTGTCTATAGAGTTCAGTGTGATGAGGGGTTAAAAGCTGACTAATTCTAGGGTTGTCTTGTGTCTCCAAAGACATGGTAGACACCTAAAACCACTATTAGTAATCCAAGAAGATGCCCCAGCTCGGGAAGCAAGCTCAGGCTCGTTAAACCAGAGGTGATTTAGTTGTGGAGCCCCAGTCCTCTGGGAGTGGGTTCCTTTATGAACGCCACATTTCCAGCTGTGGGGACTGAATTGAAGAAGGAAAGAGAGAAGCCATGTTGGACAAGCTTCTGGGTAATGCCTGCTTTAATGGGTCCTGTATTAGCTGATAAGCTCACAAAAGATTCAGTTTACAGTGGAAGGTGGTCTCTCTGAGGTCCTCAGGATTGCTTCTTCTTTCTCTGGGTGATGGTACAATTTGGCTCGGGGCTTCCCTCCCACCCTGCCTCAATTCAGTGAACACTTACGGACGCCTACTCTGTGTAAGTTGCCTTACCACGTGCTGGAGATAATAGCATCATCTTTTCGCACCGACAAAGCACTCTCCTACATAGGACCTCAGTTCAGGGATTCTCAGAATAGACTCTGAGTCAGAAAGACCAGAGTGAGGACACATTCACCCATGTGTTGTCTGTGTGACCTTAGGCAAATCATTTCTGAGCCTCTGCTTCCTTTTCTATAACATAGCAATAATAGAAACTCCTAGCTCAAAGAATTGTTGGGAGGAATCAGTGAAGCAATACGTGGAAAGAGCTTAGCACATAGTAAGCACTCATTTAAGCGTAACCATACTTTATTGGTCATTCTTGGTCCACGTATTCACACAATAATCAATCCTATGATGTCTATATGACAATCTCATTTCTTAGACCTAGTATGTTCTAGGTGCCGAAGACCCATAGTAACCAGAGGAGCATTTAGATACAGAAAAGGAGGCGTCAAAGGAAACTCAGAGCATCAAGAGGGGTGCATCAAGGAGAGTGGCCAGGCAGCAATCACCAAGGAGTCAGCTGTGAGCTGAGGCCCCACTGTGACCACTGGCTTCTGCAACATGGAGTTTCCAGGTCGGTGAGTGGAAGCAGAAGGTGGTCCCAGACTGAGATACTGGAACTGATGTGGGAACAGCAGCTGCAGAGAACTCTCACAACGTTTTGATGTGAAGGGGAGCAAACAAATGGGGAAGTGGCTGTAAGGAGAGGGGGGATTAAGGAGCATTTTATTGTTGAAACAACAAAAATCCTTGCATTTTAGATACAAGATATTGCGGCATATTACATTAAGCAGGTGGGCATGATCCAGTACAGAGGGAGAAACTGATGACTAAGGACAGAGGGATCCAGGGCGCAAGTGGAGGCATCAGCTCTGATAGATGCACAAACTGTTCATCCAAAAGCTGGAAGGCAGGGGCGCCTGGGTGGCTCAGTTGGTTAAGCCACTGCCTTCAGCTCAGGTCATGATCCTGGAGTCCCGGGATCGATTCCCACATTGGGCTCCCAGCTCTGTGAGGAGTCTGCATCTCCCTCTGACCTTCTCCCCTCTCATGCTCTCTCTCTCTCACTCACTCTCTCTCCCAAATACATAAAATCTTTAAAAAAAAAAAAAAAAAGCTGGAAGGCCGAGAATGTGGTTAAGAGCAGAGGGTTCTGTGACGAGCAGATGGTAGAGCAGAGGGTTCTGTGAAATTCAAGGCAATTGCATCTGCTTAGAGTGAAGCATGTGAAGGGGATGGTGTGGAGGACTGAAAGATCACCCTTGCAGAGTAGCAAGGGGAACTGAAGATGGTGCGGAAGTAGAGGAGGATTGCTAGCCAGGGCTCATTTGAAATCTGTGGACATCAAACTAAAGGACACCGGTCACTTTCCACTTCCCAGAAATGTTCAGATGTTCCAATGCAGGCAGTGTCAGGGAATAGCTGATTTAACTAGGTTTTCACAAGTTAGAGGAAAAGAGAGGGGCAAAGGGGTAGTGGTTTTTGTAAGGAGGCAAGTGTAGTGATCATTGCTCAGCTGGGTGAGGAGGGAAGTGGCATGAGATGGAGGATAAAGACAAGGGTCTGTCAAGAGGCAAAGGTTTGCACAAGGTTGAAGAAATGCTTGTGTGTGCGACTATAGTAATGAGGTCCAAATCAGACTTGAGATATTTGAGATCGTATTTTCTGAGACAGTGCAATTACGGGTTAGAGCAAGTCCAGGGTAAGACCTAGGGTGGAAGGAAGGAAAAACTCATTGGTAGGGAAGAAATCAGGGAGGAGTCAATACTATTTCTGATGGATTATGAGTATGGCTGCTTAAGTCATAAAAAAAGATACAGGAAAGGGCGCCTGGGTGGCTCAGTGGGTTAAAGCCTCTGCCTTCGGCTCAGGTCATGATCTCAGGGTCCTGGGATTGAGGCCTGCATCGGGCTCTCTGCTCAGCGGGGAGCCTGCTACCTCCTCTCTCTCTGCCTGCCTCTCTGCCTACTTGTGATCTCTCTCTCTGTCAAATAAATAAATAAAATCTTAAAAAAAAAGATACAGGAGGGGAGGAGGCTAGATCATGAGAGCAAAGAGGAGGGGTGGCAGGTGGAAAATACAACAGCATGAACTTCAGGGGGGCGTGGGTTTTTGAAAGAGGAGGGGAGGAGAAACAGTACTAAAAATATTTATGGCCCTTGTCTGCCTACCCACAGGCCCTGGTAGGCAGTCATGTTTAATGCCCATGGTCCCCATGTGCACGGCAACTGTTGACTGGTCATGGGTAGAGTCCAACCTGTGGGGACCCAATCTGTGGATCAACCAGGGACCTGTCCAATGAGCTGTCGTCATTAAAACATGAGATGGGGCTATTGGATTCTGTTGGGATTTGAATTATGAAACACAAAAATAATTTACCAGTTAATAGAGCAAGCTGATGCAGGAAAAGAGGGACAGAGACCACCAAGATGGACCCCAAGCAGGTTGAACTGTTGAGGGAATAGTGTTATAACCAAGCTGGATGCAGGACCGCAAAGAAGGAACGTAGCAGGTGCATCCAAAGTAGCAGGAATGGGGCTACATGAGAGAGATGGTGTAGCCTGCCTCCGCGCCCTCTTCTATGGTATAGCTTAACCTTCAAAGCAGGAAACTTAACCTTTGGAGCAGGGAAACAATGGGATCAGACCTAGGGTTATGAAGGTGGGCTTTGGCTGGCTTTGAACTCATTGGTTAAAGGATCTCAAGAAAATGACTTAACCTCTGTGTGCCTCAGTTCCCTCATCTGTGAAACGGGACTAACAGCACTGACCTCACAAGATTGCAATTAGGATAAGATGAGCATATACAGGTAATGCATTCTGAGCAGCAAGGTTCCCTGTCAATCTTATTTTCTACAAATAAACAGTTCAAGGGTTCCTTTTCCCCAAACCTTTCCTTCATGCCTTGATGCCCCGCCTTCAAGGAGGGAGACCACATTCTCTTGGTCCTCTTCCTACCTCCCAGGCCACACCTTCTCCATCTCCTTGCTGGTTCCTCTTTACCACCTCGACCTCTTCTCTTTACATTCATCTCCTAAGTGAACTCACCTAGATGCCTCCCTCACACCCTTAAGTACCTTAAAATGTCATTTATTAGCTGACAGTTCTCATACCAACTCCAACCTCTTCCCCAGCTTCCCCAGACTTCCATGTCCAATTACTTACTAGACATTTCCATTCGAATCTCAAATAGGCATCTCAGAGAACTTGCCCCAAACTGACTCTTCTCTATCCCACCAAAACAAAACAAAACAAAAGCATGCTCCTCCTACAATCTTCCACAGGCCAATAAATGGCAAATCCTTTCGGTTTTGATTAAGCTAAACAACCTAGCATCACCCCTGACTCCTTCCTTCTTCTTGTGCCCACCACCAAGCCAGCAGTGTAGATACAGAATGGGATCTTCCCTTACCGGCTCTGCAACTACTACTTTCCGCTCTCTCTGCTGTGTGACTTTCAGCGTACCTCTTCCTGCCTGTTTTGAGGATTAAATGAATTGCTATTTGTAAAGTGCTTAACAGTATTCATCGCATAGGAAGCCCCACTGAAGTGCTTTTTATTTTATTTTTTTTTAAGATTTTATTTATTTATTTGACAGAGAGAGATCACAAGGAGGCAGAGAAGCAGGCTGAGCAGAGACCGATGCGGGCCTCGATCTCAGGATCCTGAGATCATAACCTGAGCTGAAGGCAGAGACTTTAACCCACTGAGCCACCCAGGCATCCTAAGTGCTTTTTAAATAAATAATGCATGCCTTTAATAGCTTTCCACTGGCCCTAGCCCCCTACAGTCCATTCGGGACACAGCAGCCTCCTGATCCTTCTCCAGCCTAGGTGCAGTCCTGTCCCTGCTGGGTGCTTCTCTGACATTGGCTTCCGCTGGTCTTCTGCTCAATCTGGGTTAGCCACCTTGGCCTATGAACATACCAGCGACTGTCCCCACTGGGTCTGTGCCCTTGCCTGTTCTTGTGCCTCACTGTGATCAGATGTTACTTTCTAAATTAGCCCTCCCCAGGGTCCCACTTCCCTTATCTGCATGCCAATTCCCTCACTTCGTAGCTGATGGTCTCTCATCCAACTGTTCAAGTTCTGCAAAAGCATGCACTGGCACTGTCAAGTTCGCTACTCCATCCTTAGAGCCCAGAACAGGGCTCAGTACACAGCAGCTGCTCAATAAATGCTTATCGAGTGCAAGAATTCCTACGTGGCACTCCCTTCTCTGAATTCCCATAACAAAAACCTTAAACACTTACTTGTATCGATTTTTATGCCACTGGCAGTTTTTGAGTATAAACTCCCCGAGGATGGGGGCCTAGGACACGGCCTGGTGTGTGGTCATAATTCTGCCATTTGTGCAGCCCTTTCCAGTCCACAGTCCACTCTCAGGTGACCTGATTCGATTCTCACAAAAGACAGCGAGCAAGCCTGGCAGCGCAGGTATTATCAGCAAGACTAGAATCCCGGTTCTCCTGCCTTCCAGCCCAAGCTCAACGGCTATTGGTTGACTGGAGAGAGAGTGAGAGAGAAAAAGGGGGAGGCGGGGCGGGGGGGAAGACTTTGAGTCACTCTGTGGAGTGAGGCAGCCCCACTGGGCAAATGAGCTGGTTCTCTGTAGCACATCTCGCAGACGCCTAGCATTTATTGACTCAGTTTTCTATCTCTACCTGTGTGGTCCACACAGATATCCTGCAGCAGGTAGCTCTGGGGGGCGTCTTCCTGTCTTGCGCACCTCTGCTTTCTTTCGGTGCCTTCAACAAGGCCTGGTATAAAGTAGGTGCTCAGTGAGTGCGTGGCCCGACGTTCCTTTAGAGATCCCGCTCAGGTGCAGCGATTTGCTCCAGGTCCGCCACGTAGCAAGAGACAGCGCCGGGACCCCACCGCGGGTTCGGGTTCGCGCTACCGCTCTCTCCTGGATGGGCCCGCCCCGCGGCAGCACCAGTTCCGGATGCCCGCGGGAGAGCGCGCGTGCACCCGGCGCGGCGGGCAGGGCTGGCAGGATCTAAACCTCCCAGCCCCAGAGCCTTCCGCGTCCCCGCCCGGAGGTCCGCGCGCAAGGTTCCACGCCGCCCCTGCCTCGGCAACCTCAGGGCCGGAGGCGGTGCGAGGGTGCGGGCGGAAGCCGCGATGCCCGCCCAGTCCTCGCGTCCCGGGCCGGCCCACCCACCCCGCCCCTCACTTCCCCCTTCGGCGCTCCTCCCCCCGCGCCGCGCTCCATACTTGGCGATCGCCGCGGTCTTGCGCGCTCATTGGTCGAGAGCCGGCGGCGTGGGGGCGGGCCCGAGCCCGGCCGGGGCGGGGAAGGAAGGTGGCGGCGGCCCGGCGCTGGGGGAGGGGGGCGCTGACCCGGATGTTCACTCCTGGGCACCCGGGGAAGTGGAAGCGCCGGGCCCTACTGCGGGGGGGAGAGCCACAAACGCCGGGACCGGGACCGCCGCCGCCGCCGCCACCATGGTAAAGGCCCGACGTCACTCTCTCCCAGGCCCGGGGGTCCCGCCGGAGTTCGAGTCTCCCCTGTCCCCGCCGTCCCCCCACGGACCCTGGCCCGAGCAGGGTGGGTCCCCCGGGTGGGGGAGGGGCGGGGTCCCGGACCCAGGTGGACACCACCGCTGTCGGCTCAGGAGGGGGCCTGCCCGCACCTGCAGCTGAGGCGGGCAGCGACCCTTCCTCCCTCTCCCAGCCCCTGCCCTTCGCTCAAGCTGGAGTCCCACTCTCCGTCTCTCGGTCAGGCCGATGTCCCCCATAGCCCAGGCTAGACCCTCCTGGACCCGTGGTCCAGGCCAGGCACCCCCCCCTCTGGGATCCAGGGGTGATCCCCCTTCCTCCTGCCCACGGCCCGGGCTAGGTCCCCTTTCCCCGTAGCCACGGCCGGGGTAGGCCGTCGTTTCTCCTTCCCATGGCCCAGGCTGGGCTCTCCTCCCTGTGGTTCGGGTTAGGCCTCCGTCCCTCTCTGTCTCTTCTCCGTGGTTTCAGCCTGGACCCCAGTCAACCCCTCCTCTAGTGGCCCCAGTCTAGATTTGTTTCCCCGCTCTTCCGTGGCTTCAGCTTGAGTCTTCTGTTCCCTCCTTGGCCTTAGTCTGGACCTCCCCCTCCTCCGCCCGCGGACCTCGCCTGGACGTTAACCCCCGCCATTCCTTCCCCGGACTTCTCCGCTCTTAGCGTAGCCTGCGTCAGACCCCCTAGGTCCCGGGGCTTTACCTTCCTTCCGGGGCCCTGGTCCCTGCGCTTTTCCCGACCTAGGTGGTTCCTCTCCTCTACTCGGGGAGGACCTTTACCGTCTCTGAGAATCACGGCAGCTCTCCTGCCCGAGGGGCGGGTGGTGGTCCCGAGGCTGTGCCTTCGCAGGTTGAGGGTTGCCTCCTTCTGGGGAGGGCGCCTGGAGCGAGCGAGGGAAGGGCGGGCACCTGTGTGCCCGGAAGGCAGGAAGGCAGCGCTGCGCTCTACCGGCCCTTTTCGCGGCCGCTGCCTCCTTGCTTAGGGTGCGGCCCCTGGGGGCGTCCTGCCAGGGCCCTGAGTGGGAGCAGAGGGGTGAGGGTGGGGAGAGCCAACAGGACGGGAATGAGCGCACAATCGCCCTTGTGAGGCTGCAGTCCTTGGGGGGGGGGGCATTGGGCCGCGAGACCAACATACGGCCTGGACACGATGCACCCCAGCAGGCGCAGCCTCCCTTTCCCCCTGAACTGTCAGCTCGTGAGGGTTGGAACTGCTGATTATGGAGGTGCCTCGGATCAGGTGAGCCAGACTCTG
Source organism: Spilogale gracilis (assembly GCA_004023965.1). Lineage (NCBI taxonomy): Eukaryota > Metazoa > Chordata > Mammalia > Carnivora > Mephitidae > Spilogale > Spilogale gracilis. The sequence continues at coordinate 46,031 of PITA01011102.1, read as the reverse complement.
AGAAGGAGAGAGAGCAGGAGAATGAGGGAGCCAGCTAGTTCCACTCCTAGTGTTTGTTTTGATAATGACAGCAGGTGCTCTAGGTTCTGTGAATGGCTTAAGATTTCATCTAGGCCTCCACCAGTGAGCCTGCCCTACCTCCACTTTGCAGCCTTCTGCAGGGCAGGCTCACCACCCACACTGGAAGGGCTAGAGGGCTTCTGCCTTACATGGTCAAGGAACCTTTGGAGATGGGCAGGCAGAGCTCAGGCCATCCACCTGCTCCTCCTGTCCAGTGCTGGCAGGTCTCTGCATGTGAACTTTGGGCCCCAAAGTGTTTTGAGGATCTCGGTTTCTTGTTTAATGAAGTGATGTGGCTGCTGAACCAGGATGACTAATTAAGAGTGGCTGAGTTTTTTTCTTGCTGCCTTCCTGTATATTGATTAAAACTGTGGCTTATTTAATGCTATTTTAATAATCATTTTTAATGCTATTTGACTTCTCCAGTGTTTGTATTGTTGGGAGGTGGCCCTGCTGCAGGCCTGGGTGGGGAAGTACTCCTGGACAGTTGTGGGTGAGGACTGTGAAAATGGAGTGAGGTTTTATAAATTTGCTGTCAGCTCAGAAGTGGGGAAATGTGGATCCAGTGGCCAGGTGGGGCTCCTCAGGGCAGCATGTCTGGCAGGGAGGAGTATCTTGGCCCTGATTCTCCAAAGGTAATGGGCAGTGCCCATCATGACGTAGGAGGAGCACAGTGACATATGATGCTTCTCATGATTCCTATATTTGGGTGTTATTTGGATAGTGTGAAAACTGTGGAAGGGATGGAGGGAAAGGGCTAACATTTCTTGAGGACTGCTAGGTACCTGGTTCGGTGCTGAGCAGTCTACCTGTATGAGCTGCTCACAGAGCCCTTGGGGGTAGTTGCTGTCCTTGTTCTAAGGGGAAGAAGCGGCCACTCGGGCCATGGAGTAACTTACTCCGGTTATTGCTGTGGGTGAAAGCACGCCTGGCAGGCTCTAACCTCCATCCTCCCCATTGTCCCACGCTGCTTCTCTGGCAGAAGATAGAAAGGACACTGTTTAGAAAACAATAATGGGGTACTCAGGGGTAGCAAGGGAGGAGCAGCGTTTACTGACTCTTGGTTGTGTTCTGGGTCCTTTACATAAGAGACTTCTCCTAGCAATGCGGTAGTCGGATGGTGGTACAGGCATATCTGGCCCCAGGCCGGGGCATGAGATCCTTGAGGGCACGGGGTTTTCTCTTGTGTCTTCCAGCTCTGCACTCCTGGGGGCTCGAACGTCACCTGGCACTAAAGGAAATGGCTTGGAGTGGGATGTGTCTATGTGCATGAACTCAGCCACTTAGATTTTCATACTCATTCTCTCAGTAACTTGTTCTTAGTATCCTCTACGCTTCTAAGCAATTGCTTATTGTCAAATCAGTCCCTTATGTGGATACTCTAATGATCCAGACTAGACAGTTGGGCTAGCACACGAGTGGTGGTGTGGTGTTGTATAAGAGGTAAATGCATTAAGGCCACTGTGGTTTTTATTTTCAGTAAGTGTAACGGTAGAGAAAACAGCTAGCTCTCCATTATCCTTGAAGGGAAATAGCAGTTTGAGAATCTAAAATGCATTGGGGTTTGGAGTGAATGCCATGATTTTTGTTGGCATCATTTAGGTGCACAGGCAGATGAAATTTATTTGCAAGCATTCCTTTAGTAGGTAACCATCTTACCACTGTAAGCTCTTTACCATTTCAGAGCACTTTTCCTTACACAGCTGTAGCTTCTAACTCAGCACTGATTGTTCTGACTTACAAGTTCCGATTCGGGTGCCAGCTGGTGGGGCTGTAGCAGTGAAAGGACAGCCAGGCCCCCTCAGGAGCTGTCCCTCCGGCTCACAGATGGTTTTGCTTGGCAGGAGCTGCTAGCAGAAGCCTGTCACATTGGTGCAAGGTGAAACAGTACAGCTGATACCTCTGTGTCTTGGCTGGGCTCCTAGTATGGACCCAGACCCCACGTGGAACACACCCCTGTTCATTGAAACCCACTTGGCCTCTTTGGTGGAATGCTTGAAAAAGGTAGCCAACAGTCAGTAGCTTGAGATTGAGATGATAAATCATGGTTTGAAAGCAGATACTCCTGTTTATAACTCGGAAGTCCAATGCTGCTTTTACATTCCATGAGGGAGATAAGAGGACCAGACAGCCCAGGGAGGTGGGAATGGGCGGGTACATAGACGGTGGACGCCTGCTTTTCAATAGGCAAATACAGAGGCACCTTGGGGGGTACGTGAAGCCACAGGATATGTTAACTCCGTGTATATTAAGTGCCTTTCCTGGTCAGCTTTGTGTGTTGATGCAATGATGAGCAAGACAAGTGTCCATCCCTCGCAGCTTACATTGTTGGGGGATGCCCAACACTGGGGGATGCCACTCTTACCTAAGATTTAAGGGGGAAGAGCCTTGTTTGATACAAGGGCAAACCTCTTGCATGAGACCTGGAAGGAGATTTAAGAGAGTAGGGGCTTGTGCCAGGTTTCATTCCCAGACCTTTGGGAATGTGTCTGTTTTCCCGCTGCCATAACCGTGGAAGCGAATTGCACTGCACATGGCCTGCTTTGTCCCTCTGTACCCCAGCAGCCCTCAAACCCACAAGTGTGACCTTGTGGCGCCGCAGATGTCCTGCGCTTCTGACCTGCGTAGCGGCCATTGATGGAGGATCTCCCGTGATCCAGAAACATGGCCTAGAGGTTACCTCCTCCCCCATTTTACTTACGTGGAACCTGAAGCTTGAGAGGTTGAGTGACCTGTGTGTGTGGTGCACCTGGGCCTCAGAGCTGGGTCCGTCTGACTCCTGTGCTGGACACTCACTGTGTCTGAGAGGCTGTGAGCGGAAGGGCGCGCAGCATAGGATCTGGGCCCGTTGGCTCTGTGCAGCGGATCCCAGCAGTGAGAGCGGGGTGTGGAAGGCCAGAGGCTGCCGTTGCAGGGTCACCCACATTAGGACCCGCTAGAGCAATGCCATTTCTAAACCTAAGCTTTTAGAGAGTTGGGTTTCAGCATAGGGAGATGGACGTTTTTAGGGTACCAGCCATGTGCATGAACTCAACTGGGAGCTTTAGCCCACAGGATCCGTGCCTCAGCCCTGCCAGGAGAGCTCAGCCTTTGTAGGGAGACAGTGCAGTAAAGCAGTTTGGACCTGAAGCCCGACTGCCTTGGGATGGTAATCGACTTCCTCGTAAGGCTTGCTTAGAGGATTAAATGAGATAGTAGGCCTCAAGTCCTTCCAGCAGCTTCTGGCACGTAGTTATATACATACTGTTAATTAGTCTCATCACCATGTTACAGATGAGGTTCAAAGGGGTACGTGGTGAGTCCCTCTGTACCTGTTAAGTGGAGGAAATGGGTTTTCTGACCCCAGAGATAGACCCCTTCCTTACACTCCTGACTGCCTGCTGGAGTTGACTGTCTTTGGGCTGTGCCTTGAACGAAGAGCTGCCGTAACTGAGCCTGAGGCTCCGCTTCACCCCCAGAAAAGGCTCCCTGTGCCTGGGACACTGCGGATTGTCACAGCCTGATGGGTATACCCAGTTTGGACGCCTTGTCTGTGCCTGGTGGAGCCCCTCACGACCTGAGTCCTTGCCCTCTTCCCAGGACTGGGGACAGAGCACGGGAGCTCCCTCACAGCAGCGCCCTTGCCTGCTTGGTTCCCGCTAACCACCCCAACCACCCCACACCTTGTGCTGGTCGCTTGGCGCTTGGTAGGCTGTGTCGCTTGGTGGGAGCCGAGAGGGCTTGCCCTTTGTTTGTTGCCTTCTCTGCCGAATGTGGGCTTTGGAGTTCTGGTCTGTCACTCTGCTTGTGACCGGAAGTGGGCATTCTCGCCCTCGGCCTCAGTTTCTTCATGTGTAGCGTAAGGATAACCTTTTATAGGGATGCCAGGAGAAAGATGGGGAAAATTGTAAGCACTTAATCTAGTGCTTGGCGCACAGTAGATGGTAGCTTTGATTATTATTTGTCTTATTCTGCATATGGGAGAGTAAGGGGCTCCAATAGAAGCCATAATCCCTGTCCTCTAATCCAGAAAGGGGCACAGAATACATCGAAAAAGTTGAGGGCAGCAGGAAGGACATAGTATAGAAGAGGCTGAATTAGCATGGGGAACTTGTCTACTTGGCCTGCATTCCACTTCCTCCAGGAAGCCCTGCAGACCACTTCAGCCTGCAGGCAGCTTGGGTGGGGGCTGGGTGTGAACCCAGCAGAAGGACAGGGTGGGGTGCAGTCAAGGAGAGGCCATTCTAGGCACTGCCCGGAACCAAAGCAAAGTTCGGGGTACGGTCAGCCTCGTGAGTTTGGAGACCAGCCACGGAGTGGACAGAGTGGGGGGGGGGTGCCTCAGTCCCAGGAGTCTGTTGGGGAGTGCTGGAGTTGCTAAGCTAAGGAGTTTGCATTTGATCTGGGACAGTGTGGAGCCAGCTAAAGTATGTGGCGGGGCAGGTAGAACTTGGAGGCAGCTGGCAGAGTGGTGGTATTTTAGGAAGTGTCATCTGGCCGTGGGGTGCACAAAGGCCCCAGGAGGTGAGAGATGGGACGGAGGCGTCCACCAGCACCAGCCTGTGGGGTTCAGAGGGTCCCAGCCCCTCTGAGGCCGTGGGTATGCAAAGGAACACATGGTCAAAAAAGATAAAGATAGAAAAGCAGAGTGAAATGCTGTGATTTAGCGCCTCTAGGGCGGAGGGGTCGCTTCTGCCCCCAGAACTCCCTGGTTAGGCATTCTGATAGGATGCTTTATCATTGATCCAACTGCTATTTCTGGTCAGTTTAAATCCTAGATAGTAGTGTCTGCAAAGCCTTGATATCCTATTAACAGCGGAGCAGGGGTTTAGTCTGGTTAGCCCAGCAATCCTTCTGTATCTGTGGGTGGCACCCGGTGCTGCTGGGCTTACTGGCCTTAGGCTCTGGGCAAACAACCACCTAAGACAGCCGGTCGGCCGAGGAGGATGGTGGCCAGAATAATAACAGGACCTAGTTTTTATTGACTGCTTTTTAATACCCAAAGCAGCCCTGTGAGGCAGGTTCTCATGTTACCCTCATTACGCAGGCGCAGGCCAGCGAGAACCTAGGCCGGCCTAGGTGCTCTGGATGCTTGGCGCTGCTTGCCTCTAGGTTGTTTTGTTTTGTTTTGTTTTCCATACAGCCATTCATTCCATGGATGCCCATGAGCCATCAGTAGAGTGTGTCTTGATGCAGGTGGCGGGTGGAGGAGATCTAAGATTCTGACTGCCTGGGGAACAAGTGCTGAACCAGCCTGATGAAGTACACAACAGAAGGGAGGAGCCAGTCTCTTTGCCTTCTCTCTTCTCCCTCCTGGTCGCACACTGCATCGTTCTGGCATATCTGGAAACTTGTGGAAGGGAACCTTCCTCTGCAACCTTCTAGTGATAAGTCTCCCATCCAGTAGCTCTGTTTCTTCCAAGACAGCAGCCCCAGTGACTCCCATCGACCTGCCCCAGGGTGGAGTGAGCCTGTGTGTGGCAAGTGTAGATGGTGCCTGGCACTCTGTAAGTGCAGCAGGAGTGTTGGCCGTGACTTGATTGTTTTATGAATGTGGATGCTTGCTAGGTGATGGCCCACCAACCTCGTAGCCAGCCTTGAAGGCAAGTGTAGCCCTCACCTCCTTCTGCTGAGAGCCCAAGAAGTCCTCTGCTGAGAGCCCAAGAAGTCCTCTGCTAAAGGCCAGTGGCCTTAAGGGCTTGCAGCTTGATGTTTTCTGGCCACAAGGATCTTACCACCCTGCAGACTGCCCATAGTCGTTGCCCCTGGCTCAGTCCCTGAATGTCCCCATCAACCACCTAAACTGCTTGACTTCCTGTTCCAGCCCTGAACTCCTTGGGGCCCTTCAAAGCTAGGGCCTGCTCAGAGACTGTTATGTTAGTATTATCTGCGCTTACTGTTTCAGAGGTTTCTCTAAGATTCAGGCAGAGGACTCATACAGCGTTTACCAAGTAAAATACCTTTAATTTAAAATTTAAGGTTAGGAGAAGGTGCTTTTGCACGTACTCTCTCTGCTGGGCTGAGTAGCAAGCAGCCTCCCAGTGGAATTGTGTGTTTTCTCTTGGTACCAAATGCCCTCATCCTTATCAGTAGCCACGATCCGTGGATGGAGGGTTTGGGGTTGGCTCGCTCATATCTGATGTTACTGCACGAGGATCTCCATGGTGAGGTGTCGGCCCTGACGGGCTATGTCTGATTTCCACAGGAACGGGCGACATATAGAGTTTTTTGCTGAGAAACTGAAAGAGGGCGCTTTTATCTGCCACACCCTCCTGGTGAAAAATCCGATTTTAGACATTGGGGCACTGAAGGAGCTACTCTTAAGTTTCTCTGTCTCATCTCTGGCTTTGATTTTTTTTTTTTTTTAAGATTTTATTTTTACATAATCTGTATACCCAACGTGGAGCTTGAAATTAAACCCCTAGACCTAGAGTCGACTGCATGCTCTACCTACTGATCTGGCTTTGTTTTTATCAGTCCCCTTTCTTCTCTGCTGTGCACAGCTTGTGTCGTGCGCATCCCCCCCTCCCCCCAGTATGTAGTGGGTTCCTGGGGTTGGGTGTGGACCCACCACTGAAGAGGGCACACCCTTCCACAGCAGGGGCTGGACTTGGCCCCTTTACGTGCTTGCTCTTGGAAAATGTCCAGCACGAGCTGTCTGTCCTTCCTTCTGACGGCTCTGGTGTTGAATGTCTTTGGGCTGTAGGGGGTGTGGACCTCTGGTTGGCTTGAGATTTGAGTCCTCTGACTTGGTCTTCAGGAGTCCCCCTGGGCAACGGTACTTGGGGTGCCCGAGTTAACAGTCTTTATTCATAGGTTATTAAGTATTCCTTCCTGGGTTCTCCACGAGTCTAGAAAGTGCCTTCCTTCTGCCGCTGTCTCTGCTGTAGGCACACAGTCACAACCTTTAATTCCTGCAACCAACTCTACAATGGTGGTTTCCTCATTGCACAGATGAGGAAGCTGAAGCTCAGGTTTAGGAGCTTGCTGAAAGGCCCCCAGCAAATCGACGTCCCAGTGAGGGCCTGTCCCACCAGTCCTGCATGGATTCACCAGGATGCTTATTTTATGGATGAGGAAGCAGAGGACAAGAGGTTCACCTGCATGTCCAGCCGTGGTGGCTGAAGTCTGGGTTTAGACCTTAGAAGGTTTTGTTGGTTCAGGCTGTTAAAACGAAAGTGGATGGATCTTTCTGAGCTGTGGCCTGTTTTTGAAAAGCTACCTGCTAAGCCTACTAGTGGTAGATATATCTTAGCCTCTCATCGGTAGGGTTGTGTCTTGGCGTTTTGGGTAAGACAGTGGTTCTTTCTGCACATCCTAGTCATGGTGACAGCCTCCCATTGACAACTGTTGGTGGAACAAAACCTTGCAGGACCCCCTTGGCATTTTCCCGTGAAAGCCCAGCCCAGTCCCGGGTGCCACATGCAGTGGCGGGTTGCGGGGCCTCCAAGGAAGAAGAGCATAGTGGCCCATTTCAATAGTTAATTTGACCTTGAGCAGCTTCAATTGGTGACCCTCACAAAGCCTCAAGATATTTCTTATCCTTAGGAAGGAAGATGAACGATGGAGTGTGAATGCCATCGCGGTGTTCTGCTGTCCCCGGCACGCGGGCCATTGCTCTGTAGTGTTTGTTGAATGAATGAATGTGTCTTAGGCCTTTAGTAAATGTGAGTGCCTCTCCTGCTTCCAAGGGTGAGACTTTCTGGCTGTGCAGAGTTAGTGTCAGTGTCACTTTAGGGAAAGGTGACATGAATGGAAGGAGCTGGGCAAGGCCTGCCTCCAGGATTGAGTCAGTGTGCCCTTCAGCTCTTTGGGCCGCCCTGGCATTGAAGGTTTCTGGAGGCGCTGGCACTGGTGGCTCTGCACATGGTGGGCACCAAGCACCTCGTGCAGAGTTACATGACTGGCCTGGAGTTCCGGAATGATCCCAAGCATTGGGGTTCCAGAGCACAGGGGTGGTGAAGGTCTGGAGCCCGAGTTCAGATCTAAGTCTGCAGACTTGGGCGGCTTCCTTCACTCCCTGGCTCAGTTTCCTTGTTTGTGAAATTAATATATGTGCAGCCCGACACGGTAACATTATTGTTATAATTATTGAAGTAGTAATGAGATGGTGTTGTTATCAGTGATGTGGACTCTTCACATCCTGTTAGAGCCGGAAGAGATGTCAAAGTGGAAACTCCCTTCGCTTGTTGTTGGAAGGAGTTTAGACTTTGTGTCGCGGCTTATCTCGCAAGGAAGTGGGACTTCTCTGTAGCTCACTGGAAACCCCTGTCAGGTACGGGCCTTGCCCTGATGCACCTGACTATCCCCGAACAAGTTGTTTGGAACGGTGCTTTTGTTCCAGGTTATAATAAAAGTCACTCTTCTGGAAAATGGCTGAGTTTTTTTTCTTTCTCAGGGCATGAGTGGCCAATCCTGGAGTGCCAGTCAGATTTGTTATCCAGGCCTTGAGGGGAGTGGGGTGTGGTGCTAATCAGTGATGCTTGTCTTCCTATCTGCCTGCACCCCCATGCTGTGGTTCTTCTCTGAGCCATTTTCTTCTCTTCTGAAGACTGCAGGGGTTCATAGGTGCTCCCAGCTAACCAGTGCTGCCTTTGCCCGCCACAGACGCAGGACTTCACGGCCTCAGGGGCTGAATGTTCTAAGGGCATGCGTTGATTTTAAGGTAGAGTGTTGGGGTTTAGGGACAAAGGAGGCAAAACAAAAGAAAATGTGCAGAGAAAACCCTTGTTGGTAGGCACCCTCCTATAGTGGTAGGAGACTCCTGGATCTGATTCTTCCTGTGGGTGCCTGTGAATTATGTGAGATTGAACTAGTTACTTCATCTCTCTGAGCCTCAGCTTCCTATTCTGTAAAATGGACATAATAGCTGCCTCTTCACAGGGTAGTTAGAGGAGTAAATAAGAACAGCCTAGGGGCGCCTGGGTGGCTCAGTTGGTTAAGCGACTGCCTTTTCGGCTCAGGTCATGATCCCAGAGACCCGGGATCGAGCCCCACATCGGGCTCCCTGCTCGGCAGGAAGCCTGCTTCTCCCTCTCTCACTCCCCTTGCTTGTGTTCCCTCTCTCGCTGTGTTTCTCTCTGTCAAATAAATAAATAAAATCTTAAAAAAAAGAAAAAAAGAACAGCCTACACAAAGTGCTGTAGCTCAGGCCTCCTGTGCGAGCATTTAATACAGGTTCATTGCTATCTATAGGAACTTCATCATTCATCATGTAAATTACACCATTCCGTGGGTAAGAGAATTGAGTTGAATCCCAAAATCCCTGTATTAAGGAATACTGTCTATCTAACAAGCAGATGTAATGATCCCACTGAGGGGAATCCCTGACTTCTGGCTTCCAGGGGCCTTGCTTTTAGACCGGACAACACCCTGCACATCAGCTTAGAGGATTTCTCAAGGCAGGGGGACTTGCACTGGGCCAGCCCATGTGCTGGGCACTATGGATACCTCTCATGTAATCTATACCATAGCCCCATTTTGATCGTGGCCCCCCAAAACTTTTTGCAGATGTGGAAATGGGGGCCTAAGAAGTTAAGAGGTGTTTTGTGCAAGGTCACACAGCTAGTAAGGAGCAGAGGTCGCCTTTAAACTCCATCTCTGGGACACCTGGGTGGCTCATTTGTTAAGTTGTCTGCCTTTGGCTCAGGTCATGATCCCAGGGTCCTGGGATCAAGCACCGCGCCCGGCTCCCTGTCCAGTGGGAAGCCTGCTTCTCCCTCTCCACTCCCCCTGCTTATGTTCCCTCTCTTACTGTGTCTCTGTCTGTCAAAAAAAAATCTTAACAACAACAACAACAAACGCCTTCTGATTCCAGATTCCAGCTATCAGTACTCAGGGAAGGCTGGTCCGAGGATGATATTATGTGTATAGAGGAAAGTGTGTTGATGGTTCTAACCAATGTTCTTTAGTGCTTCTGTACATTTTGCAGCTCAAAGCAGACTGTGTTAGATGGCTGCCCCCGATTCTGTTTTGATGACGTAGAGTGCATCTTAAGATGCTGCAAGAATGAGGGATGCCTGGGTGGCTCAGTCAGTTACGCATCTCCCTCTGGCTCAGGTCATGATCCTGGGGTTCTAGGGTCAAGTCCTGTGTTGGGCTCCCTGCTCAGAAGGGAGCCTGCTTCACCCTCTCCGTCTGCCCCTCCCCCGCTCATGCTCTCTCTCTTTCTCTCTCTCAAATAAATAAAATCTTAAAAAAAAAAAAAAGATGCTAAGGAGTGAGCTTGCAGTGATTGTGGTTCTTCATTTAAAAAGGAACCATGTTTCCCCCAAAGTAACTGCCAACCTGCAGTCAGAGTTTGGAAGCACTTTGAGACCCTGAGTGGCCTGTGTCCTCTGTTCCGTGCATGTCCAGGTGGGCTCTGAACTCATGCAGTGCGGGGGTATAATAGCTGTTACATATTCAGGACCAGCGTACTCCAGGCCCCTGTTGTGTTCCTCCTGCAGTGAGGGCCAGAGATGAGCAGAGAGTCCATAGTCGTCTGCCTCCCTGCAGAACGGTGGAATGAGTCCAGCCCCAAGGGGGAAAACTAGTTAAAGATACTGAAAGAGGGGCACCTGGGTGGCTCAGTGGGTTAAGCCTCTGCCTTCGGCTCAGGTCATGATCTCAGGGTCCTGGGATCGAGGCCGCATCAGGCTCTCTACTCAGCGGGGAGCCTGCTTTCTCCTGTCTCTCTGCCTGCCTCTGCCTACTTGTGATCTCTCTGTGTGAAATAAATAAAATCTTAAAAAAAAAAAAGATATCCCCTTAAAAAAAAAAAAAAGATACCGAAAGAGGTTCTTTTTTTTTTTTTTTTTTTTTTTTAAAGATTTTATTTATTTGAGAGAGAGAAACACAGCCAGAGAGGGAACACAAGCAGGGGGAGTGAGAGAGGGAGAAGCAGGCTTCCTGCCGAGCAGGGAGCCCGATGTGGGACTCGATCCCGGGTCTCCGGGATCATGACCTGAGCTGAAGGCAGTTGCTTAACCAACTGAGCCACCCAGGCGCCCCCCGAAAGAGGTTCTTACCGCTGAGTGTGCTAAGCTGTGGATGTCTGAGGATGATGTTGCGTGTATAGAGGAAAGTATGTCTGTAGGATGGGCGGGGTCTCCGCGGCCTCTGCTCATTCAGGCCTCTATTCTTTTCACCTTATTTAGTGTTAGGTGATATGCCTGGAAAATGGGTCCTCTCTTCATGTCTTCTTCACAACCTTGATTTCTTCCTTCTTCCTTTAAATCACTTCCTCCAGAAGTGATTATCCAACTGTTATGTAGAATTCCTTGTCCTTTTGCGTACCAATAAAACTGTTACCTAAAGCTATACGGCTTTCTCCTCTCTTGGCCACAGACTGAGGTTTCTGAGCTTGCTGAATTCCGGATGGAGAGCACACAGGAGCATCCTGGGAATTTTCCCCAGGATCCTGCTTTTATTTTGAGTCCACGGTAGCTGTTTGGTACATAATGATTGTTGGGGAGGCATTTCTTGAAATCACAAGTTGAAGTGGTTGCCATGGTCCCCAAGGAAGGGCCCTCCCATCATGTGACTAATTGGCAGAACATGGACACATAAATAGAGTGTTGGACCCTCCTTATGATGAACTCAGAGTGCCTTGTGAGCCGTTGAATTAACTGATAAAATCCCACAAATTGAATTCCGTGACATGCCAGAATCTCCCAGGAAAGGGAAGAACGATTTCCAAGCTCAGGTGATGGGCTGTGTGTCGTAACAAGCACAAGCAGATTCTAAGTCAGCCGAAGCATTCAGCAGGCCCTCAGAGTCAGTAAGGAAGGACTAGCATCTGTTGCTGCCTGCTTTACTTAGGACTTAACATGCACTAATCCTCTTTAGTTCCCAGATTTCTCTTGAGCACGGGACCTTGTGAATTTAGGACTTTATGTAAATCATAATTACGGAAATTTCGAGACTTGATGTAAATTGCTAATAGGTGACAGAACCGGTATTTGAACCTGGCTGCTCTGACTTTAAAGCCCTTGCACATAACCTCTGCCACCATGGAATTTTGCTGCTCGCTCAGGGCTTAAGGCTTGTCCAGATGCTGCGGTAAATCACGAGCGCAGTTGGGAAGAGAGTCCTGAGTCTGACACACTAGAATCTGGACTCTACCAGTAGGCTCTTGTCTTTTCTGCTGCAAAAACTTCAGGGGTGCCTGGGTGGCTCTGTTGGTTAAGTGTCTGCCTTCGGCTCAGGTCACGATCCTAGGGTCCTGGGATCAAGCCCTGCATTGGGCTCCCTGCTCTGCGGGAAGCCTACTTCTCCCTCTCCCACTCTCCCTGCTTGTGTTCCCTGTCTTGCAGTGTTTCTCTCTGTCGAAACAATAAATAAAATCTTAAAAAAAAAACCAACTTCAACACATTTATCTTTGAGCATGCTTCTCCAGTGGTGTGTGCAAAGATCACACTTTCCAGTATGACGTTTTGAGAGAGCTTCATGGCACATTGAAGCCAGTGCCCTTAGTTAAAGAAGAAATCAAGGGACAGGTCTGGACTGAAAGCTGGGTCCCTTTAATTTTTAGCTCCTATTTTGTTGCTGTGTCCGTAAGGGACCATGATTGCAGTAGCTAGGCTTTGGGGAAGTGGATGTCCAACAGTTGGTTGAAAAATGGTGGTAGAGCAGCATAATGGTATCTAAAACCAATATAAAACAAGCCATTACAGTGTGATTGTGTCAGGACACGTGAGGGGCTCAGCTGGCTGGGCATCTCATTCTTGATCTCAGGTCAGGTCTTGCTCTCTAGGTCGTGAGTTCAGGCATCATGTTGGGCTCCACGCCTAAAAAAAATGTGTGATAGTACCTTCCGTATCTACATGGAGACCATTCAGAGAAGAGGGCACAGTCTGTCAGAAGATTTTGTTGAGTGGAAGAGAATCGTTGTGTAAGGGGGTGTGTGCAGGTGCAGTGAAGAGGGTGTCTGGCCGAGGGGGGAGCACTGCAGGGGTCCCAGAGAGAGGCTTTTGCTGGAATCGAGATGAAAAGGCTAATTTGCCAGGAGAACAAACGGTGGGGACATGATAGAGAACAGAGTGTGCAGGAGAACATGGCATGTTCAGAAGAACTGGCAATAATTTAGTCGTTGGAGCCAAAAGGGTAGGGGTGGGAGGGTTCGATGCCACCCAGCAGGGGTCACTCATGAAGGAGGCTCTGATTTCACCCTTGTCCATTTCCGTGCCCTCCTCACACCCTGACCTGACCTCTACAACATGACCTTGCCCCATGAGGTTTACCAGTAGTCTTTCCCCCCTTAAATAGTGGTGGTTCATTGCCCATCTCCACTGCCCTGCCATCATTATTTGCTGAGTGCCTCCTGTGCTCTCTGCCAAGTCCTGGGGCACTTGGCCGAATGAAAGGGGGATCCTGCCCTAAAGGTCTTAGAGCCTAGTGGGAGAGACACATGGCCATCCAGCTGGGCATGAATACCAATGGCAGGGGCCCTGGGAAGCTTCCTGATCCTGTTCAGGGAGCCCTCTGGAATTTGACAGTATTATTTTTTAAAGTTCGTACTGTTTTTCCTTTTATTATAAAAGTAATGTGTTTATTATAGAAAAGTTGCGAAATACAGAAAGGAAGGGGAAAAGTGGCTTGCCAGCAGCTCTGGTTAGCCTTTTGGTATTTTGCTTCAGTGTCTTTGTCTCTACGTGGTTTTTAAAGGGTTCTCATGGATTGCCTTCATATTTCTGTGGTATTTATATGTCATGCTGTTTTTCACAATAATTTTCTTGTTATAAAAAGTGTCAGGAACATTTTAGGTGAGTATTTCAACTTGTTCAAACTGTCATTTGCTTAACGGTCACCCTATTGTTGGATAAGTAGGGGTTAATTTTTTCCTTAATGTTGAGCTGCAGTGAGGGTCTTCCTATAGGACTTTTTTGTTGTTGTTCCTCCTTATTTGTTTACTGCATGCCATGACTTTGTTCCTGTAGTTTGTGTCTGGGATGTGAACTCCTTGTCTGTGTGATTGTGTCTTGTATGAGCTCACCCTTCATATGTGCTTGTGTCCTGAGGTGTGAGCTCTCTCCCCACCAGTGTGCTTGTGTCCCGAGGTGTGAGCTCACCCCTCCGGTGTGCTTGTGCCCCGAGGTGTGAGCTCACCCCTCCGGTGTGCTTGTGCCCCGAGGTGTGAGCTCTCTCCCCACCTACATATATAGAGTCACCATGAACAGTGAATTCGCAGATCCTGAACCATTGCTCGTAGGAGAGATGCAGGCTACAGTTCCTGGGATCTGCTGGTTACAACATTTTTGTCATCTGATTAGTGCAAAACCAGAAAGACAAATACTGCATGGTATCACTTAAATGTGGAATCTAACCAGATCGAAGTGAAACCGAGAAAGAGTTGAACAGTGATTGCAAGGGGCTGGGGCAGGGCGGAAGTAGAGTTTGGTAGAAGGGCACAAACTTTCAGCTGCAAGAGGAATGAGGAAATAATGTGAAACATAAAAGAAAAAACCCTTGTTTTATGTGTGTTTCTAGTTAAGGACACCTTTTGATACAATTGGCTCTTACACGCTACAGTCCGGACACATCTGGAGGAAGCTCCTCCGGCACGTGCACGCTCTCTGTGGCACGCTCACGCTCTCCGTGGCGCGCGCAGCCTTGTGCTTTGGGGCACGGGACAGCACCCGACTGGGGCACCAGTTTTAGACCACAGAATCCACGGAGAGGGAAATGTGGGACAGATGACACAAGAGACCACGAGAGGGACTCTTGTTGACGGTGCAAGAGCTGAAACCAGGAGGCAGAGCGTTGCCTTGCTCCGCCTCAGATGGTGCGTGTTGGGCAGGTCAGAGTTTTTGCCCTTCTGTGCATGTCTGGGCGTGACTGTGGAAGTGCCACGAGTGTTGACTTGGGGGGTTGCAGATACATTTTAGTGAGTAGGTGAATTTGCAGATGTGGAATCTGCAGATAGTGAGAATTGACTGTGCACACAGAGTGCCCAGCAAGCCTAGTATGTGGCCACGTTGTGTCTGCCTGGCAACATAGAGGTAGTTACAGTGATGATGTTTTATTCTTTTTAATTCAGTTAGCCAGCATATAGTACATCATTAGTTTCAGATGTAGTGTTCAGTGATTCATCAGCTGCATGTAACACCCAGTGCTGGTCCCATCTCGTGCCCTCCTTCATGCCCATCCCCCAGTTACCCATTCCCCCCCACACCTCCCCTCCAGCAACCCTTAGTTTGTTTCCTAGAGTCAAGAGTCTCTCATGGTTTGTCTCCCTCTCTGATTTCTTCCCCTTTAGTTTTCCCCTTCCTTCCCCTATGGTCTTCTACGCTACTTCTTATATTCCACATGAGTGAAACCATATGATAAAATGATGTTTTAAAAACAGGATTTTAGGGTTACCTGGGTGGGTGCAGTTGGTTAAGTGTCAGGCTCTAGTTTTGGCTCAGGTTATGATCTCAGGGTTGTGAGATCAAGCCCTGCATTGGGCTCTGTATTCAGCATGGTGTCTGCTTGATTCTCTCTCCCTCTGCCCCTCCCCACTGCACTCATGTGTGTTCGTTCTTTCTCTTTTGCTCTCTCTGAAAAATAAGGAATAAGATTTTGATAGAATTATTCCAAAAATTTTGATTTGTTGTTGTTGTTGGGAAGGAAATTGTGAGGGAAAGCATACTCCCTGTAGGTATTAGATACATAGTTTTTTAGTAATGAGTGACTTTGAGAGTTGAGTGCTTGGTTGACGGCTTCTGCTTTTTGGAGCAAGTCTGACTCCAGTGTCAGCAAGTCAGAACACCCTTTGTGCCCCTGGTGATTTTAGATGAGCGTTTCATTCCTAGGACCTTTGGGGCTGGGTGGGTGCAACTCTTGAGTCTTGCCGCCCAGCAGTGTCTTTCAGCTACACATCCAGCCTCTGTCGCTGGTGTAGAAAACGGGGAGGAAGCATAATGAGGTGTTTCGTGAACCCAGATTATACTTTAAACCAAAACAGCCCCGGGCTCTTAGCAACTGGGAGGCTCTGAGGGGGGCTTCTGGCCTCCGCCTCCCACCCCAGGAGTTTAATGGAACCATGCAGCAAAGAGAAAGGAGAGTCTGATCATGACATCTGCATCACTGAGGCAAGAGACTGGATTAAAGGCTCACAACTGGCTCAAGTATCAGGAGTGGAGTAAGGCTACCTTGACGGCAGTTTTGGGGTGGGAAGACGGTTGGCTTGGGCTGGATGAGCCTGGGAGTGGGGAGTGTGGTACATGGATGCCCTCGGCTGCGGGCACTCACTTCCTGTGTAAGAACTGAGCTACTTGTGGGGTTCCACACCTCTGTTCCTCTCACTGTTTGACCTTTTCCTCAGGTTTCCTGCTTTAGCCTGCTGCCAGGGTAAGCCAGGGTGGTGTAGGATGGGTTTCCCTACTTGGCCATCCACCAGCACACGGTGCCATATTTTTATGCTACCTTGATCATTGTTTAATGTTTTTCTTTAAATTGGCTTGAGCCTAACAACTCAGTCTACTTTCTCCTCTTTCTAAGCAGAAGCATCTGTAAGATCATGTTTGAAGTGCTAGTTACATTTTTTTCTGTGCACATTTAAAATCGGTAAGCACTGGGTCCCATTTGTCCTTAACCCCCTAAAACCTCTCTCAAACCCCAGGGATCTGCAGAGCACCTAGGAGGTGGTGCAGGGCAGAGGGCACAGCTCCAGGACTGTGGAGCCCCAAGTACAGGCCCCGTCTTGGCCCCCAATGGGCTATGTGAGCTCTGGCAGGGGAATTTTCTTCATACTGGACTGATGAGCACCAGGGTCCCGCCAGGCGCAAGAAATCCGGGCTGTGCCGTTCAGGGGTACCTCTCGTCTCCCAGCTCCTCAGACAGCAGCTCAGGATTCTGACCTGGA
Organism: Spilogale gracilis; assembly: GCA_004023965.1. Lineage (NCBI taxonomy): Eukaryota > Metazoa > Chordata > Mammalia > Carnivora > Mephitidae > Spilogale > Spilogale gracilis. The sequence continues at coordinate 29,164 of PITA01011102.1, read as the reverse complement.
CCTATAATTCATTTACTCAGAGAAATAGAGCTTTAAAAATACTGAAACTCAGGAACGTTTTGTCTTCCCTCATGCTTCTGATTTTTATTTGGGTTTCAGCCCTCATGGCTTGTTGGCCAAGGAAGCAGCTTGGTCTGGTGCAAAAATAAGGCCTTGGGGCCTGGCAGCATCCTGAACCTTCCACCCTTCTGGCTGCCCTCTCGAATGTGGGAATGGACGCCCCCATGGCAGGCCTGTAGGAGGCCGGGAGCACAGAGCACTGTAGTGTGTGCATGCTGGTCGTGGTCAGTGTCATATCAGGCCTAGGAACAGAGCTGTTCTCAGACGTAGATGTCAAGGCCTGCCCCTGGAGCCAGACAGCCTGGGTTTCTGCCCTTGCCCTCCATTTTCTGCAGCATAGCTTTGGGGGGGGGGGGATCATTTAACCGTGGGACTGATGCCCCATCATAGTGTCTGTTGGATGGTACACTAAATGAAACAGGTAACATGTCGGCCGTCATACGTGGCATGGGGGAAGGGCTCCAGGCATGCTGTCGTTGGTTTTGGGGTTATTAACGAGTGACACTTGTCAGACGAGGAGCAGCACCTGGGGTATAGTAAGCACTCAGTAAATGGTCCGTGCTGTTTTTCTACTAGCACGGTGATTGGAGGGCCAGGACAGGCACTGCTGGCCTCTGTGGGGAGAGCAGATGGTGATTTTCTACATTGGACTCCCCACTCCCCCGCCCCTTTAAGATTTCATGCCTATAGCTCACCAACAGGAACTGGCTTTGGAACAGGCTTGAGATGTTCACCCTGCCCCAGCAGAGCCAGGACCCAGAGCTCTTTGTTAGGTCCGACCTTGAAAGAATTGTAACTCAGCTTTGCAGCGGGCAATACAATGTCCGGATTAAGAATCATCCTTGCATGCAGTACTGTGTAATGGTGTAATGAACAGTCTCCCTCCTGTCCCTGCCCTCATGGGCCCCTCCTTCAGCCCGCCTCTCCTTCCCCAAATCCACAATCTCACACTGGTAATATTTCTCAGTCTCTTTGTTTTGTTATGTTTGTCAAGGCATTATTTCCATGCACCGAAATTCACCAGTTTTAACTGTTAGTTTAATGAGTTTTAGTAATTGTCCTGTAGCCACCACCACAATCAAGTTGTAGGGTAGTTCCCTCCCCCTAATAAGTCCCCTGTGCCTCTTTGCATCCTGCTCCCTGCCCCCACCGCATCTCTGGACAACCACTGGTCTGTCTTGTCACCTTGGTTTTGTCTTTTCTGTAAATTCCTAGAAACAATCACAGTGCATTCTTTTTTTAAAAAAAAAGATTTTATTTATTGGGAGCACCTGGGTGCCTCGGTCATTTGAGCGTCTGCCTTCGGCTCAGGTTGTGATCTCAGGATCCTGGGACCTAGCCCCAAGTCAGGCTTCCTGCTGGGTGGGGAGCCTGCTTCTCTGGCTCCCTCTGCCCCACCCCGCCCTTGTGTGCGTTCTCTGTTTCTCAAATGAAATCTTTTTTTTTTTTTTTTTTTTTTTAGATTTTATTTATTTGACAGAGAGAAACACAGTGAGAGAGGGAACACAAGCAGGGGGAGTGAGAGAGGGAGAAGCAGGCTTCCCGCTGAGCAGGGAGCCTGATGTGGGACTTGATCCCTGGTCTCTGGGATCATGACCTGAGCCGAAGGCAGTCGCCCAACCAACTGAGCCACCCAGGCGCCCCTGTTTTGTTTTTTTTTTATAGGGTCTCACTACCACATGGAAGGCTCAGATGAATCTTTAATTTGGTCATATGTCCATAGCATCCCAGGAACTGAGGGTGCCAAGTGGCCTTCCTGGCTCCTACAGGGGGTGCCAGCCTGCCGAGACTTCAGAGAAGGTGATGGAGGTGGGCAAAGCTGCAGGGAGGGTCACTCTGGGCCTTAGTCCATGTTTCGTGTCGCCCTCTGGGTCTTATTCCACTCTTGCTCAGTGGACCATTCAAAGGGGCCGGTGGGAGGCTGTGCTGGGCTTAGGTGGGATCACGTTGAGTATTTTGGCATTAGAATTAAATTGTAAAAGAAATTAGCTTGTGCCCTGAGTGTATCCTGTTACAAAACTGTAGGTGGTTAGCAGAGGCAAACTACTGGGCTTTTTTTTCTTTCTTTCTTTCTTTCTTTTTTAAATTTTATTTATTTATTTGACAGAGAGAGATCACAGTAGGCAGAGAGGCAGGCAGCCAGAGGAGGAAGCAGGTTTCCTGCCGGGCAGAGAGCCCAATGTGGGCCTCGATCCCAGGACCCTGAGATCATGACCTGAGCCAAAGGCAGAGGCATTAACCCACTGAGCCACCCAGGTGCCCCAAAGTACTGGGCTTTTGATGGTCCTTCTGTGTAAGTGCCTTGGTGAGTGGATCTGACCTATTTAGAGGCATGTTCAGTTTATTGATGTGGGTGAAGGACACTGGTAAGTTACATGTTTGCTCAGAACACAGGTAATTACACTGGTATTTACTTTTACCTGTCCCTAGTCCTCGTGGCCCTCTAGATCCCAGCACCCTCACTCCTCCAGTAATATATTGTTTGCAGCTTTCTGAGGGACAACTGGTTTGTTAAGAATATGTAGATTTGCATTTAAAAAAAAAAAAAAAGGCTGCTAATGAGGTCTTTTCCAGTAGTGCTCTTGGCAGGCCAGTAGGACTTAGGAAACCAGATCCGCTGTGTAAGAAATTAAACACTGTTATGGATGTCTTCTGTCTTCTGCAGCTGTGTGGTCCACTGGAACTTTCCGTGATGCTGAGAATGTTCTATGTCTGTGCAGTCCAGCAGCCGCCAGACACGTGGCTCTTGAGCACTTCACATACGGCTTGTGTGATTGAGGAACTGAATGTTTAGTTTTATTTAATTTTTAATGAACTTAAACAACTAGGTGTGGCTAGTGGCTGCGGTATTGGGCAGTGCCTTTGATGCCCCCTGAAACATTTTCTTCTTTAACTTAAAACAGTATTCTAGGTTGTAGCCATAGGGCATGCCATTAAAGGATTTAAGTGATTTTGGAGTAGATTGCGTGAATGTGTTGTTTCATACGCCGTACTGCTGTGCTCACATCTGTGCACACGGCACCTTCGCGAGCGCCCTCTGTTGATGATAAGGCACCCAGCTGGGTGCTGGACTGGGCAGTCTGAAGTTTCGCAGCTCAGCTGACCTTCCCTAGGTCCGTCTCCTCATCTGTACTGAGGGTGTTGGACCAGATGGACTTGATTGTATGATTTTATCCTTGATGGCAATAGTGCTTATTTATTGAACAGCCCTGAGTGCTGGGCATGGGATTTGAGACATTAAATAAATGTGTTATCTCATTTAAATGGATTGATTTAATCTTTGTCCCAAGGAGTCTAGTTTCTGTGAAGCACTCCTGGTTTCATAGAAAGGAAGGTGGAGGCTCGGCGAAGTCATTTACCTGGAGCTTTGTCGCCAATTGACTGTGGAGTTCACATTCCCACGCAGATCTGCCTCGTTCTGAGCTCCTTTTCAGTGAAAGCTTTATTTATGCAATGGCAGTGTTAAAAATAGCTCTGTTTTCTTAAACATTTAAAACTTTTTTTTAAACTTTTGTTTTAAGTAAAAGTGCAATCAGGTTTTTTAAAAGAGAGGCTTTACAGTAGTGTTGCAGGTGGGGTCGGTGGCTGTGAGGGGTTAAGAGTGAGGTGAGCAGGTGGTGTGGGCGAAGGCCAGGTTGGCAAGCTGTGTCCGCCTCCACGCATATCCATGAAAGGCTTGCTTTGAACACACTCCCACTGGGATGCTCAGCTCAGGTCAGTCGAAGCTCAGCCTCTGCCTGGAGCTCCAGGGAGTGGCAGTGGGCTGGGGGGAAGGAGAAAGGCAGAAGTCCTGAAGCTTGGTCCTGAAATATCCGCTGCCCCCCCACACCCCTACCCCCCCCCACCTCCCACACCCCCACACCCCCTGTGATGAAGCAGTAGAGAACCCTGGCAGGGCTTGCTGTTTTGGAGTCCAAGGTTGACTGCCCATCTGCTTCCTGGCTGGGCAGCCTTCTGCAAGTCACCCCGCCTCGCCAAACCTGTGAGGTTTCACCCCCTCTCCCCCCGACCAGCCGTCCTTCTGGAGGCTCTCCCGTGAACCCCACTGTTCTGGGTGCTGAGGAGGCCGCAGTGGAGAAAGCTCTGCCTTTATGAAGCTTGCATTCTGAGCGATGGTGAGCTCTCCCATGCATCCTTGAAACAGGAGCACTCTTCTCAGTAAACTACCTCATGGGGTTCTAAAGAGTACAGGAGAGACCCGGCTGCCAGCCACTGGTGCCCTTCTCCTGGGATGACCGGCTTTCCTCGAGGCTTGTTCACTAGAGTCCTCCGCTGCAGATGGCCCTAGTCACTTTTCTGAAGGTCCAGGACAAGGTATGGGACACTAGTCAGAGGGGTCGGATGACATGGAAGGAGCCTCTGGCGTCATGGTGGGCCTGGGGTGGCCTTCAGTATATGATGTGGCTTTTCTCCTAACACCTTTTCCTTTTTTGGGGGGAAAAAAATTCTATCAGGTGGGAACTGTGAAGGCTGGGAGGCTGAGACAGGAGTGGTAGGAAGTTTCAAAGAGAAGTAAAGCATGTCTCTCATTGTCTTTTTTTTTTTTTTTTAAGATTTTATTTATTTGACAGAGATTATGAGAGGGGGAACACAAGCAGGGGGAGCGAGAGAGGGAGTAGCAGGCTTCGCGCGGAACAGGGAGCCTGATGCAGGGCTCAATCACAGGACCCTGGGATCATAACCTCAGGCACCCAGGCGCCCTCTCATTGTCTTTTTTAAAAAAATACTTTGATTCCCTGTTTTTCTCACTTTAAAAGTTATACTCTATTTAAACATAGAAATGTGTGACTGGAAAATGGAACCATCCCTTAATTCCATCCTCCAGTAGTGCCAGGAGTGTGGTGTACCTGTTTGCTAGATATTTTCTGCGTGTGTGCTTAAACCTTTTTGAAAAATTGCTCCACCTCTGCAGATGGCTCGTCAGTCCGCCCTTTTCAATGCGCCTTCATGTCCTTCAGGTCCTGCTCTGGGCACAAGGGATCAGGGCATTTCATTTGAATAACTTTGGTCTTGCCCTGAGGCCAGGAAAGGGGCTCAAACATCCTCTGAGACATTGGCCTGAAATGTGGATCCTGGTTGAAGATGCAGGCCTGTGGAAGCCTGGGCAGAAGTAGGGGAACCCCGCAGGGGTGGCTCCCCCAAACCCCGCACCCACTCACACACCCTTGTACAGAAAGCCACAGTGCTTGACTTTGTGTCCTGGCTTTTTCTGACAAAGTGAAGGCTTTCTGCCCTTTGAATTTATAGCTTAGAAGTGCCATCTCCGGGCGCCTCGGTGGCTCAGTGGGTTAAAGCCTCTGCCTTCAGCTCAGGTCATGATCTCAGATCAAGGCCTTTGTTGGGCTCTGTGCTCGGCAGGGTTTCTGTTTCCTCCCCTCTCTCTGCTTGCCTCTCTGCCTACTTGTGAGATCTCTCTCTCTCTCTCTCTCTCTCTGTGTGTGTCAAATAAATAAATAAAATCTTAAAAAAAAAAAAAAAGTGCCATCTCCACTTGGTGGCAGGTAGCGAGCCTGCCTGTGTCTTTCAGAATTGGGCTTAAATATGGTGAAATTGTTGTTCTTGGCTGTTTTCTCTATCAGCTGTTGCACGTTCTCTTCTAAGGATCTCTCCACATATTTGGATTACAGCATTGTACGCATAGGCTTTCAGATCCATCAGCTTGTTGGCCCACCTGGAGGTGTTTCTTTACATTAAGAGGGAGCGATGCGGTAGAATAAGGACAAATGCTGTGAATGCCTGAAGTTATTAAAAATTAGAAAGCTATTAAGCTGAACCATATGAAATTGCCATCTTTGTGGGCCAACAGTGGTTGGCTATTAGCAGTTTCATATGGTTCAGTCTCGTAAAGTTTCATTGTGAGAAGTTTGGATCAGGGGCATCTGGGTGCTTAGTTAAGCGTCTGCCTTTGGCTCAGGTCATGATCCCAGCATCCTGGGATCCATCCTGCATCTGGCTCCCTGCTCAGCGGGAAGCCTGCTTCTCCCTCTCTCACTCCCCCTGCTTCTGTTCCCTCTCTTGCTGTGTCTCTGTTAAATAAATCAATAAAATCTTTAAAAAAAAAGTTTGGCTCATAGAAGGAATAATCACTTGTTAACAATCTGTTTTAATAAGTCCTTTCAGTTCTCTTATGCATGTCGGTTTTGATTAGCAACAGTCATAGGCCACGTGTAGTCTTCTCTTCCCTTTTCAAAGGGTAATATGACCAGACTGTGAACGTCCCCCTTAATCCCATCTATTAGAACAGCCCAAATCCAGACCATGGACAGCACAAACGCTGGCGAGGACGTGGAGCGGCAGGAACTTGCATTTGTTGCTGGTGCGAACGCAGAGGGCACAGCCTTTGGAGAGGAGTTCAGTGGGTTTTTACAAAATTAAACATTCCAGCATCCGTACTCCTTGGTATTTACCCAGTTGAAGAATTCGGTCCACACGGAAACCTGCACTTGGGTGTTCAGAACACCTTTATTCATGATCGCTAAAACTTGGAAGCCACCAAGATGTCCCTCAGCAGGTGAATGGATGCATCCCAATGGGACCGTACTCAGCGCTAGAGAGAAAGACGCTGTCGAGCCATGAACAGACATGGGAGCCCTACAAGGCTCTGGTACTGAGTGAGGCCAGTCTGAAAAGGCTACGTTCTCTGTGATTCCAACAGGAGGACCTTCTGGAAAAGGCACACTTGTAGAGACAGTAAAAACGCCAGTGGATGTCAGGAGTTGGGGGAGAGGAGGGGCACAGACAGGTAGAGCACAGGCATGGTAGGGCAGTGGAATGATTCTGGCGGATCCTGGTGGTGAACTGCGGATGCTGATGTCTCTGCGAGGTCGTCACGCAGAGAACCAAGCCACCGCACCACTCTGCTGGGGGGTGTTGGTGAGGGGAGAGGCAGTGCATGAGTGAGGTAGGAAATTTTTGCCTGCCTTTCAGTCTTGCTGTGACTCTAAAACTGCTCTAGAAAATAAAGTCCATTAAACATAACTTCGATGCCCCCCCCCCCCCCACGAGAGCAAGAAGTCTTCACAGCCATCCTTCCTTAGGTTTCTTAGAGCAGAGCAGACAGACGTGTCCCTAATGTCTCCGATGGCCGTTAGGTTGCTTCCAGTTTTTTGCCTTCTGAACAGTGTTATCGTGATTGTGGTCCCCTCCCCCTTTTTAAAAAGATTTTATTTGACAGATCACAAATAGGCAGAGAGGCAGGCAGAGAAAGAGGGGGAAGCAGGCTCTCTGCCGAGTAGAGAGCCCGATGTGGGACTCATTCCCAGGACCCTGAGATCATGACCTGAGCCAAAGGCAGAGGCTTAACCCTCTGAGCCACCCAGGCGCCCATGATTGTGGTCCCTCATGCAGTTTTCCTTGGATTTGGATTCTTGTGTAGGATGACCCCCCAGGGGTAATATTCGTGTGTTCCGAGTGGGAACACTTCCCCAGCCCTTGACAGATATTGCTAAATTGTCTTCCCACGGGGTCGGGCACCAATAGTACGAGGGTCTGTGTATTGTTTCCTTGCCAGCCTTGGGTGTTTTTCTCTGTAAATCTCTGATTTCACAGGCAGGGAATCATACCTCATTTTCCGTGTGTTGGTGAGCAGGGTTGCCTGTGTTAGCTCGTGATGTGCTCGGCGTTGCTTCTCCCCACCGGTGAGGCGTGTGTGTCTGCACACTCCTGCCAAGTTAGAGAATTATCGGTAAGTAGTAGTGTCAGACCAGAGTTCCCCAAGTATACACGGTGGATTACACAGTGCCCTCCGCGCCGGCCTCTGAGCCATTGTTGGGGAATTAGAGGTGCCTAATTAGTGTGGATCAGGCTGGAAAGCACGCGCTGTGGGCCTTGTCTGTAGCCCCTGGGGCCCCGGGGGTGATTTCAGTGGCACCTCCACCTTCGGCTGTTCTGTGAACTCAGCTGAAACTTGATCACATTACAGTATGGCTAAGGAAACTAATTAGCTGGAAACCTCAGGAAATTCGAAAATTAAAGAGTCCATTAATCCCAAGACCCCTCCTTTGGCGAAGGGCTCCAATTCCCCTTTGGTTTGCTTGATTTCCCTGCTGTGCTTTAGCTCCAACAAGACTTCGATAGAGTGATAGCCTTTCTGCTGGAACTTCCTGCCATTCTGGGGTTAAAAGGGATCCTTTAAACCTCCCCTCTTCCCTCCCCACACCCACTGAACTAATCTCCAAGTAATAGTCTGGAATGCTGGTCATTGTTCCATTTCCTGGATGGAAATCCTCCCAAGCACCCAGTTAAGGTGAGTATAATGACCCTCATTAGTGCTTCCAACCCCTCTGTGACCTGGAGGGGGAGCAGAGATGACTTGGGCATTGGTGTCCCTTGCCCAGGTTGTGTCCGAGACTGAGCACCCCCATTTCTTTACCCTTTGAAGTGTTAGTGGTTTTGTGTTGTATTTTAGATTCCTGTGGTCTTAGCAATTCGGTGTTGCGGTAGACCGCTTCTTCCCCCTTCCCAGGTTGCCCGTGCGGTCACCCGAGGGAGATGCTCTTAGGATGTCAGGTGGTTGGTTGGAAGGGCTGATGCTTGGCTAGGCTGGGCCTGGAAGTTGGAGTAGCCTTTCTGTACAGTGCAGCTGTGGCCGGCAGGGTGGGTCTGCATTCCATCCAGAGCAATTTATTTATCAACTAAGGGCACCATCGTTTAGGGGAACTGAGGACTGGGATCTTGAGACTGGTGTTGTTGGAAAGATGTGCCCGTATGATAGCCTCTGTATGAAGCTGTGTGTGTGTGTGTGTGTTTGTGTGTGTGTGTGTGTCTCCTACAGAATACCTGATTCTGCTTTGGATTCGCAGCTAACCCTCCTCTGAGACGTTTTATTAATATTCAGAGATTGTTTTTGCATTTCTCTTATTTCTCAAAGCTTTACTCTCTCCAATTGTTCCATTTACCGTGGTAACGGATTATTTGGTTGCTTTTGAAATTATGAGCCTTGCATTTACGAACCCTATAAAATGCAGGAAATTGATCTTTATTTTTCTCTTGTAAACAGTCTGCTCTGAGACTGTGCTCTCTTCATGACTTGGAGAAAAAGAATCTGGTAGCCTCTCGTGCTGGATGTGACCATGTCCCTGGACGTCGGAGGCAGCTGGCCCTTTCGGAAGGCTTCAAGATGAGCAGCATGTTTGGGCATCTGGGCTGTTTTCTGTCTCTCTAGCTGCTCAGTGGCTTAAACAGAGCAGGATTGCAAATCCAAAGGCCCACCGTGGCACGTGGGTGATGGGAGTGACCTGGCCAGACCAAAGAAACCCAAGACATGTCAGGGCCGTGACACACAGGAGGGCACATGCTGTGGTTGTCCTGCTTGTAGTCGACGGCCGGTGTGGCGCCGGACAAGCCACACATGTCAGCAGACAGCGGTCCCAGCCTGACTTGGCCAGTCTGGACTCCCATTACCTGCTGGGCTGACCTGTTGGCGGGTACACAGAGGTCCTTGGAAATTGGCCTCTTTCAGAGAATAAAGTTTATTGAGTTAGATCATAGAAATGGAAGCAGACTGTCAGCAAAGTCTCAGATCTACCAGCCCTTGGGGTCCCCAGGTGCCCTGGTGGGCACTTGCTGGCTGCTCTTGGGTGCTTTAGCCACTCTCCCCTCTCCGTAGCCAGGGTTCAGCACAGCTTTGACCTTGGCCATTTCTTAGATGCCATCTTTTTCCTCTGCCCAGTAGCCCTGCCTGCTCACTGCTCAGGAGGTGGGGCTCGCCTCTGTCTGCTGCTCTGTCCCTCGGAACCCCTGGTAACTGGCCTGTGAGGCTGGGGCTGACTGCCCCCGTGGGCCCTGGGCTTCCTGGCTGCCTGGTCTGCAGTAAGGCTTCCTCTTCAGGCCAGTTCCGTGAATTTTCAGTGTGAACTCAGCCACTCAGCCCGCCTTCCTGTAGCACAGCTTTATCTGTCACTGTGGCTCCTGCTGACGGCGCGAGTTTGAGGTGCTGGGGGTGTGTGCAGCCATGCACTTAGAAGAGGTGCTTCACGGGGCGCCTGGGTGGTTGGTTAAGCGACTGCCTCTGGCTCAGGTCATGATCCTGGAGACCTGGGATCAAGCCCCACCGGGCTCCCTGCTTGGCGGGAAACCTGCTTCTCCCTCTCTCACTCCCCCTGCTTGTGTTCCCTCTCTGGCTGTGTTTCTCTCTGTCAAATAAATAAATAAAGTATTTTTAAAAAAAAAGAAGAAGAAGAAGAAGAAGAGGTGCTTCACCAAAAATGGTCTGCCTCTGCCTCATAGTCTGTACGCTCCACTACTTGAGCGATCACTCTGAAGTCATTTGGAGAAAATTGGGGCCGCTTTCCTGAAACACATGATCAAAGGCTTTGGCTTTGTGGTAAGGAGGGCAGGTTTGCAGCCGGCTGGCCTGGATCCCCTGGCCTGCTGCCGTGTGGTGGGGGTGGGCAGCTTCTCTCCAATCACTGAGTCTCCCTGCTCACTCGGGATGATTCTTTGTGCCCCACAGGGTCAGCAGGATAGAACGGAGATGGGGCATAAATGTGTAAGATAGACAAAACCATTAATAGTAGTTCTTAGTAATCTTAGATAAGTTTCCAGAATAAAAGCAGTAGGAACCCCCTTCCAAATGTCATTTGTGTGACTGACATTTTGTGGAAAAGAGTTTCTGCAGATGAAGTAGGGGGCTTGGTGTGAAGAGGGTCAGGAGGGGTGGGCACGAGCTGAGGGAAGAGCAGTCCAGGCAGAAGGAACCACAGTGTGCAAAGCTCAGTGGCAGGAAGGAGCTTCGTGAGTATAGGGGGACAGAAGAAGACAGCGGTGGCAAGGAGCAGGGTGGGACTCTAATTCCAGCTGCCGCTGGTGAGCGGGCTTTCTTCTTCCTAGGAGACTTTGAAGGGGGTAGGCCATGGGGCTGATCAGGTGTGAGTCTTAAGGTTTGTTCTGACCTAGGTGTAGGGAAGGGAGGGTGCTGGGGCAAGTGTGGGTTAGTCAGAAGACTACTGTGGTAGACCAGGTGTCGCATGCTGGCTTGGGCAAGGGGGCGTTGGTATTGGGGATGGAGAGATAATAGTAATGCCTGTAATAAATGCTTCATAGCCTTATTACTGGCATATAGTAAATGCTGAGTAAATGTTCGCTATTTGCATAACAGATAGGGTTTGGTGGGGAAAAACCCTGAGGTTCAATTTGGATATGTTGAGGCCTCGTACTTTAGAGTTGTAGAGTCCTTCAAAGAAGTGGAGGCAGCAGTAACTGGCTGATGGAGGGATACCTTATTTGCCCCTCTTCCCAAGCTGTCATGTGCACAAATGTTCTCACCTCTGGTCCCAGCCTTGTCACCGAGTAGCTCTGCGTCCCGGGCAGCGAGCACTGGCCTCCCAGAGCACCCACGTCCTCTCCTAGAGATTGGCGACAGTGCCGCCTGCCTTGACAGCTTTGTTGGAGGGTCTGGTGACTAAGGTGGGAGCCCTTTGCAGACTTTCAGGTGCTGTATACATGTAAGGTGGTATTAGTATTTTATCCAGTGTTAGATATTCCTTTCCGTCCTTCCACCGCATATACTAGTTTGGGGGGGGGGTTCTTTCATTTTCTGCCAATTACAGGATTACCTCCTTGCATTCTTAAAGGCTTCTTGTATGCTGTTTGTGATAGGAAGTTCTTTCCTCTCTTCCATAGTCTTCCCTTCCCTGTTCTTTTTGTCCTCTGCACCTGCGGCTCCCTTTCTTTGTGCCCTGGTCCAGCCTCCAGATCTTATGGTGGCTTCTCCTTAGGAACTCGTGCTGACCCATTGGGCATTTCTGAGTAATTCAACTGCTGAGGTTGATGAGTTCTCGGATTGAAATGTCTTTAAGGCCTTAAAGTGAAACAGGAACCGCTGGTAATAATGAAAGGAACATTAGCAGTCCCTGCACATAGCTGATTTGGGGCATATTAGCCTGCCCTGCGGGGTGACATGAATTGAGCAGTGATTTTTTTTTTTTTGCAAAAAATCTGATGATTCAGCAGAGTCTCCTTGGCACCAGATGAGAGCAGTCCTGGCATGCAGGAACGAGTCATGCACCAGCAAAGAGAGTTCTTACAAATAATAAACATCCCTTTCTAGTATCCAAAGATAAATATCAGAGGTGGTATTACTGGGGTTTTTCATAACCTTTTATGAACTCTTGACTGTTGTTTTCCAAAATAAACCCGCTGAGTGTCTGCATTTGAGGTACTTCTCTTCCCTTGCCCCTTTATCCTTCAGAAGTGTGAGTTTCCAACACAAGTCTCAGTATCAGCCCGCGCATTGCAGGAGCGTAAATGGGTAGTTTTTAAGAGTGTTTGCTTCCAAAGATTCTTGTACCAGCTTGTCTTTTTCTGGACTCTGTTTTCTTGTTTGTGGATACAACCAAGTTGAACCTCAATAACCTCCAAGTGATCTTCCTCCTGCTTGAGAATGCACCTAGTCGAGGCTGTAGAGACATCCCGGAAGTGTATAGTAAGTAAAATGGACTTTTTGTATATTGGATCTACACTTTAAAGAACCATGTTATGAACTTTAGAAATTTTTTTATTTTCTATTTTTTTTAAAGATTTTATTTGACAGAGAGCACAAGCTCCGGGAGAAGCGGGCTCCTTGCAGAGCAGGGAGCCCGAGGCAGGACTCAATCCCAGGACCCTGGGAACATAGCTGAGCTGGAGGCAATCGCCCAACCAACTGAGCCACCCAGGTGCGCACCCCCCCCCCCCAATTTTAAAGACTAAGAAGTCCTTGTGCATGTGATTTACCGTGGCAGGAAGTCTATTTGGAGGTCGGGAAGCACTAGAATGCTCCCATGTTTGGTGAGTCCTGCTTTGAGACACCTTCTTGTTGACTCTTTGGAAGTGCTCAAGCTTCATTTTGTGAACGCACACTTGTTCTCCATTGGTGCAGACTGTAATCCACAGCAGGGCCATCCCTGTTACCCCTCTGAACCCCCTGAAGTCAAGCTCTGGCCCACGTGGGAGGACTGGGACTAGTGGCAGAGCATGTGTTTGAAAACCACCATACCACTCTTGTCCAGAATCTAGGATGCTGAAGTGGTTACACGGAACTTCTGAAGTCAGTTCCGAAGAACAGATTGCTCCTAGGTGTGGCTGCAGGAGGAGAGGGCAGAGGCTTGCTCCCAGCACTGTCAGCATCAATCTGTCTATGAACTTGGACTGAGTTAGGGACAGCTGGGGGATAATTGAACCAGGTGGATCAGGTTTCAAGTGTGAACAAAGATACTGAGAACTGCCTTGTAATCATTTCAATGTGAGGCAGGCTCCCTTCTCCGTGGACCTTTAAGGAGGCTGAAATAGTTGAAAGGGAGCAGCCAAGAAAGAGAAACATGGTGATACCCTGTCTGTCTTCACCTGGAACTTGATCTGAAAGGGAAGTGGGGATCATGGAAGGAGCATGGGCCCTGGAGTTGGGCAGACCTGGTTCCAATCTTGGGTCAGCCTTTTCCAGGCACTGTGACCCGGGGGGAGGGAAGAGGGGGAAGCTCCCGAACCTCATTTTCTTCCTTTTACCTACCAGGTAGTGAGAAAGCATCGACTCCGTGTAGGTTATGTGCCTCGTGGGTGGGCATGGAAAAGTGGTAGCTGCTGTGTGAGTGATGCTTGGGGCCTCGCGGAAAGGGTGTGATTGCTTGGGTGCAGGTCCTGTGCCAGGAGCTCTCATCTCATCCTGACGAGTGTCTGAGGTTGGGTAGTGGTATTCCTGTTGCACAGGTGAAGACACGTGCGTGTGTGGGGGGAATTTAAGTAACTCACGTGAAAGTTTCATTAGAACTTCTGGGGACAGGGCTGCCTGGCTGGCTCAGTCAGTTAAGCATCTGCCTTTGGCTCAGGTCACGACGTCAGGGTCCTGGGATTGAGTCCTGCACTGGGCTCCTTGCTTAGCGGGGAGCCCGCTTCGCCCTCTCCATCTGCCTCTCCCCGTTTGTGCGTGCTTGCGTGTGCACACTCATTCTCTGACAAGTAAATAAAATCTTTAAAAATAAACACATAAAATTTAAAGAACTGCTGCGGACTGACTACTGGTGATCCCTACTGCTAGCTAGCACACAGAAGATCTTTTTTTCTTTAAGGACTCAAAAATGATAATAGTCGTGGTCTCCTTCTGATTTAGTAAATTGTAGAAAATTAGAAACAGTAGCAAAGTCTAAAAAATATAATCACCTTAATCCCACTCATTAGAGAAAATACTTGTTTTGGAGTATTTCTCTCCGGCCGTTCGTGATTGTTATTTAATGTTCTGGTGGATACACAGAGACTGTTATATTTCTATTCTGCGCTCTTCTGGGTGGTAGGAGAGCATGGCCGTTACAAAGCTGGCTTCTGGAGCCTTGCTGAGTTCCGTAGCTTCTCTGTACCTCGGTCCTCATGTCTATGAAGTAGGATTAATAGTGGAAGCTAATTTATAGGCCTGTCAGGATCGAATGAATTAACACTAAGCACTTAGGACAGTGTCTGGCACACCATGATCCTTTGTCAGTAAGTAGACTGTGGTTATAAAATCATCATCGTTTTTGTAAATCCTTAGGTTTCCTTTATAAATCTGATTTTAGCTGTTTCTTAACACATTGCCTAGACCTAGCACGACTCGCATTGAAGAGTCACTGCTGCCTTCGTAATCTTGAGCGTGCCAGTGGAGAGCTTAGAACAGGGTCCCGTGTCTCGGCGTCTCCAGTCTGAGACCAGATGCAGAGCACTGAAGAATCCCTTCCCTGTTTCCTCAGCTCCAGGGCCATATTTGATTCGCATCCTGTCAGCTCAGGACATTGCTTTTTCTTGGCTGTCATCAAGAATTTCCAAGCCTCAAGATTCCACTTTGCTCTCTTACCCCTGGTTCCGGCCCTGGAAAGCATGGCCTTTCAGGCCTGCTCAGTGACACAAGCGTACTTTGTGCCTGTTGGGCGCGCCTTGACTCCAGGGTCAGGAGGTGTGTGGCTGCGGAGCTGCTGGGGTTTCATCTGCAAATGAGAACCACCTGGCCAGCTGCTGGGGTCAGATGGAAGCCAGATGGGGGAGGTGAGGAGGGGGCGCGGGCAGCATGGAGCAGCGTCCCACTGTCCTGGCATCTCGGCTCGTCAGGCGCTTGTTTGCAACCCGGCATCTGTCCAGTGCCCAGATGGGTCCAGGGGGCAGGGTTCTCCCACCCGGGCCGTGGCCAGCACGGATGATGTGACCCCGAAGCTAGAGAAGTGACACACGTGTCAGAGCAGACGGAAGAAGAGGGAGCCGCAGGTGGCTAAGCGACCATCGGGCTGGAAACTGTAGCCATAGGCTGAAGGAGGGCGGCAGGGAGAGTAAATAGGAAAATTTATGGACTCCGCATGGCACACGGGCAGGAGAGGTTTTTGGTTGAGAGCAAGGCCAGTGATTAAACTGAGAGACACTGCAGACGGTCCCCCCCAGGAAATGTGTTGGCCAAGTGACAACGTGCTGCAGACGGGGTAAAACTGGTCTGGTCTCCAGGCCACGTCTCATGCGAATCATTTGCCGCTGAATGAAGGGAAAAAGCATTTATGGAAGATAAGGGATGGCAGAGCACTTTGCATCACCCTTTGGTCTGAGCTGTCCTCCCAGTTGCCACTGGGATTCAATTCAGAGAAGAAAAAAGGGGGAAGTTTTTACCTCTGGGCCTTATGGATTAAGGAGGTTGCCAGAGTGGAAAGTGATGTGTTCATTTCAGTGTCTAAACACTCATATTTGGGGGCAAAAAGTAGAAAAATATTAATTAGATATCCAAACGGGAGGAGGGAGGAGAGACAGTAAGCCCATTCAGATTGATTTACAGCAGGAGTAAAAGTTCTGCCTCTCGAAGGAACAGTCCCCTCGGAGAAAGCAAGTGCCGGGAGAGAAGGGTGTTGTGGATACTTGCTCTCACCTTTGCAGCTGCCCTGGCATGCCTTGCCCTGCCAGCCGTCCGGCTTGCTGCTGGAACCGCGGGCCGTGCAGCCCCAGGTTTCTCTTCCGTTACTTGGAGATTCTTAGGCTCCCCGTGTCTGCAGTCCCAGGGCCCCTTAACACTCGATTTTCTGATCGGTGGGGTTGTCAGGATGGCTGGCTATGAGCTCCTGAGAAGAACAGCCCACCCACACCGTGCCTGGGAAGTCGTCCTGTGCCCACCACCGTGGGGCTGGAGTCTGCCCAAATGCCTCTCTTAGCTGCCCCTCTGCCCCCTTCTCCCCACATCGAAGAAGACTCCTGGGATGAGTCACAGTGCCCTGATGAGAGCACTAACAGACACCTGTTCTAATTCTGCGCCATAAAATGAACTTTGTGCCGTAACTGCAGTTAACTGAGGCACTCTGGATGAGGCCCCCTGAGCTGTGCCCCGTCCCGCCAGTTCTCAGCTGAACTCTGGGCTACTCTGCACCTGACCTTGGGGTGGCATCACAGGGCCATGTCCCTTAAGAGAACCTGCCAGCTAAAAGCATGAAGCTGGACTGCTGTGTCTGCAGAACACTCTTGGGAAGGCACGAAGGTCTGGTGGCTTCAGCTTCCTTCTAGGCGGTATCAGGCTCCCTCAAGGACGAGGCCTGGTCCTGCCCAGTGACCCTGTCCAGGCCGAGGTTTAAATTCATTGGATTTTTCTCTTCCACTTGAAGGCAAAGCAGCAACAACTACAAAATCCTCATTTCTCAGAGGATGATGGAAGTTTTACTTGCTCCTAGCTGAGGTTGTTCTTGGTGAGGGCCAGAGATGTGGCATAGCTCCTGGAGGCCCCGCTGTGATCTGGAGTGTGGGGTTGTCATTTGGGAAAGCAGAGGCAGCATGAGAATTTTATGTCCGGAAAAATAAGGCCTAGTTTCTACATAGTACAGGCTCTAATGGGTAAAGTTAACAAAATCCGCATGGCAGATGGATCATGGATATTCTAGAGATTGAGGAATGCCTCTATAAAAGATTTGGAAAGTCCAGAAAAACAGGTAAAAGGAGAAAAAGAATCACTTAATTTTCCTATGCAGAGGAAAACACCACTAACATTTTCATATATTGTTTCTCTCCAGGATTTTGGCATTTTTTTTTCCTTAGTTGAGATTAAATATTTATATCCAGCTGTGCTAATTTAACATAAAATACATCATTTTCCTATTTTTTTTAAAAAAGATTTTATTTATTGGAGCACCTGGGTGGCTCAGTTGGTTAAACGACTGCCTTCAGCTCAGGTCATGATCCTGGAGACCCAGGATCGAATCCCACATTGGGCTCCCTGCTCAGCGGGAAGCCTGCTTCTCCCTCTCTCACTCCCGCTGCTTGTGTTCCCTCTCTGGCTGTGTTTCTCTCTTCAAATAAATAAAATCTTAAAAAAAAAAAAAAAGATTTTATTTATTTATTTGACAGAGATCACAAGTAGGCAGAGAGAGAGAGGAGGAAGCAGGCTCCCTGCCGAGCAGAGAGCCCGATGTGGGCCTCAATCCCAGGACCCTGAAATCATGACCTGAGCAGAAGGCAGAGGCTTAAGCTACTGAGCCACCCAGGCGCCCCATTTTCCTGTTTTAAAGAACTTTCTCTGCAAACACTGTAATGGTTACAAACTATTTGATCATTTTCCCATTGTTGAAGAGGTTATTTCCAGTTTTTTGCAACCTAACTAGTGGGTATCTTTGTGCATGATGTGGATGATTTCTTTTTTTTCTTTTTTTTTTAAGATTTTATTTATTTACTTGACAGAGAGAAACACAGCCAGAGAGGGAACACAAGCAAGGGGAGTGAGAGAGGGAGAAGCAGGCTTCCCGCCGAGCAGGGAGCCCGATGTGGGGCTCGATCTCGGGTCTCCAGGATCATGACCTGAGCCGAAGGCAGTCATCCAACCAACTGAGCCACCCAGGCACCCCTGATTTCTTTAGGGAAGATTTTCCTAGAAGGGAACGAACACTTGAAAAGCTTTTGACACATAATTGCCAATTACTTTCTAAAGAGACTGTCCCTGTTTCTGCCCTTTCTGGCACCCAGCTTGCTTGTCTGTTCTGTGGTCCTTGTGACTTTTACATATTGGGTGTGCCTGCACTCACCTTCTCTTCAGCGGGACTCATCCCATGACTCCTTTTCAGTTGGGCCCATTTCTTTTCACCTCTGAGTATTTCAGGGAGTAACAGCTTGTCTTGGAGGCTGAGAGCAGTGGTCTCAGTTTTTGTGCACACGGTACATCCTGCACCTTGTGTGGTATTTGGGCCCTTGGGCCCGCACTCTGTCCCTGCTGCCACTGTCATTAAGAAACCATCCATGAGGCCGTCCAGCCCAGGCCTCATGGATGGTTTCTCAGGACCAGTTCTTCGCTGCATCCTGTGCACTGGGGAACTCACCTCTACCCCCACCCCCCACTCCCAACTCCCAACTCTAACACATCATCTGAGGACCCTGTGTGTGTGAGAGGCCACCAGCCTCCTCTGCTCCTTCCACGTGGTCTTGCCAGATGCTCTTGAGAGAAGCGGGGTGCAGAGCTGTGGACTCTTCCTGCCTCCTCCCAGCAGAGGCAGGCCTGTGGGGGTGGGGGTGGAGTGAGCTCTATGACACCTTTGGTGTCTCTAGATCTGCCGCTCTTGTGTTCCAAGGTTTTGCAACTGCTTTACAGGGGTGTAATTTATATATCCTCAATCTCCCTGTTTTTGAGTGTACAACTCAGTTTTGTACATTTTTTAGGAAATTTACAGCATTGCAGAGTTGTCACCACAATCCAATTTAACAGCATTTTCAACACCCCCAGAAAGACCCTTGCACCCATTTGTGGTTATTCCCTGTCCCCCCTCCTGCCCCAGGCAGACCACTAATCTTTCCTTCTTTCTGGATATTTCATATCTATGGAATCATATGGATTGTTTTCTGAAGAAATTATTTGATTCTTGAAGTAATGCTTGTTGGAAAACATCTGGAAAAATGGAAGCCTTGTGCTTAGCATTAAGTTACCTTTGGGGAGCTATGTCCTCTTAGTGGTGAGATGGTCAGGGGGCTTTGAGCTTTCTGTAATGCTTGAATTTTTTACCGAGAGCCTGTGTCCCATTTACAGTCAGAAGAAAAGGGGAAGAGACAAAAAGCACATACTTCAATTGTGGAAAATGCAAAAAAAGTATAAAGAAGATGAAAAACTAACAGTCATCAGGATTCCCCCCTCAGGGATGAAGCCACTTTTACTTAGGTGTGGGATTTTCCCCCAGTCTTCTCTGCACATACTGTTAAAATCGAGCTCCTGTATTTTAAATTTTGTGTTTTGCTTCTCCGCACTGGCACCACAGGATCCTTTTTCCCACCTACCTGAAAACACCCTTGCAACCTTCTTGATCGCGTAGTGGTTCATTTTATGGTTCACCGTAATTTAAATGCACTGAGCACTAAGGTCGGTTTTTCTTTTTGCTACTGTAAATAATGAGGAATGAATGAATGTGTAAAAGCTTTGTTGTTTTTCTCCCAATTTGCAGCTGTTTTTGCAGAATTGCTTTCTGGATTTCTTCTCTGGTTTTCACCTACTCCTTGTAATTTATTTGGCTCCAGGGTGAGGTTTAGATTTCCAGGAGATGGCCCCTTTATGTCAGGCTGGGGTGCTAGGTGGACAGTGGCGGGGGGGGCGGTGGTGAATGGAAAAGCCAAACCAGGACCTCCAAAGATGGCAGTGCCCTTGGGAGCCAGGATGTGGTCTATCTGAACAAAATCTTGTGTTTATAATCTAGATAGGGCTGTGGCACCTAGTGTTTTCTGTAAATAATTCCCTTTTTGTTCATCTTCAGTTTTTAGTAAAGGTTTGTTTGTGTAGATGGGCGAGAAAATATCTCAGTTTTCTGAGAGTCGGTCCAGAGATTTTTGGTTCTATTCAAGCCAGAGTTGCCAAGGGCTGGGGGTGGTAGCATGTGGAAACCATCCGCGGGGGCAGCTCTGTGAGCACACGGACTCCAGGAGAGAGGCTTTAACCTGGCTTGATTGGGGATGTGAGGGGTCTGTGAACCCACGAGCTGTCTTATGCACTGTTTCTCTGGGGAGAGGGTCCCTGTGAGGGACGGCACCATGAGTTCCCCAGAGGGGCTGGTGTCTTCCTTAACAAGGGACACGCACACTGCTGCCCCTGCATCTGGGCTGTGTGATCTTGGTCACAGGTGACCCAGCCTCTCTGCACCTCACTCCTTTTGAAGTGCCAAAGGGCTGGGCAGGTTGGAGGCGCTCAGATTCACATTAGAGTTCTCATTTGAATTTGGGCTCCTAGAGTCTTTAAAGGAGCCCCAGATCCGAAATTGACCCGCACCACCTTATAGATCTCTCTCGGGTAATCTCGGGTAATGGTCATGTGGTTCTGTTATACTGCGTCCTGTTTATTTTAAAATCAGGACTAGATTTTTTAAAAAGCCTTTTATAAAAGTCAGATGTACTCATTGTATAAAAGGATATAATTGTTCGGGTTTTTTTGAGGGAGGAAGGCTATGAAACCAAACCAGTGCTGGCCATGCGGGCCTTCTGCGCATCGAACGGAGACTTCTTCCAGCATAGCTGGTGTCGAGTTAGTTACTGCCACACCAGGGAGCAGTCTTCTTACACATGCACAGGAGCCAGACTAAAGCCAGAAGCAGAGTTGGAGAGTCTGCAGTGCCCAGTGGCATCTTTACAGGAAACCAGCAAAAGCAGAGCTTACCAAGTTGAAGAGTTCTGGTGATTTTTGAGGACCCTGTGCCCTTTCAATCCTTCAAGCACCTGGTTTTATGTAGGGGCTTCTCTTACTCCTTCCGGGGGTGGGGAGGGAGTGTCCCTGGCCTGAATGCGAGTGGGAGAAGGTTGCCTGATGCGCTGTAAACAGGCCTTCACCCCTGCAGGAGCCTGGCTTAGTTGGCAACCGGGGTTTAACACACACGGCTGTTGCGTGATAGAAATTTGTAAAAAAACAAACAAACAAACAAAAAAACCACTTTTTATTATGGAAAATTTCAAGCATATAATAAAAATGAATCTCCATTTACCTGGCGCCCTGGCCAATCTTGTGTCCTCTGTGCCCGCCCACTCCACCCTCCCTTAGCTTAAGTTAGTTGGAATCAGATCGTCTGGTTGAAGTTTAATGAGCAATCTGGGCAACCATTCTGAGAACAGAATTTTCCTACACTCTGTACTGTAGTCTGAACAAAGAGTGAATGATTGCTGGCTTTCGTTTTTTTGGAAAATTGTCAGTTTAAAAACTTTTTGTTTTTTTTAAGTTTAAAAACTCTAGCTTTGGGGATGCCTAGGTGGCTCATTTGGTTAAGTGTCTATCTTCAGCTCAGGTTGTGATCCCAGGGTCCTGGGTTTAAGTCCCACATCGGGTGCCCTGCTTAGTGGGGGGCCTGCTTCTCCCTCTGGCTGTAGCTCCCCCTGCTTGTGCTCTGTCTCCCTCCCTTTCTCTCTCTCTCTGACAGATAATATCTTAAAAAATAATTTAAAAATAAACTAGCTTTTTTTCGTGATGAAAAAATAATGCATTCCCCATGTAATTGGAAATCACAAGAGTTTACCAAGATAATAAAGCCCCCGACAGGGCCCCATCTGGAGAGAGCCCCTGTGATGGTTTTGGAGGCCCCCTTGCATGCCTTGCTTGTGTTCTTGCACATTGTGAGGCTGCCACCTCCCTTGCCTTCTGTCTTGGGACCCCTGTCAAGCCCCCTTCACCTGGCGTCCCCACTACCTCTGATGCTTTGGAGCCTGGGGAGGGTATGAAGTCAGTGGTTTTGAATTCCTAGTGTGTGGGGCAGGAAGGGTGAGCACGCCCCTCACCACCCTCCAGTTGGTGGCTTGTTTTGTAGACACATGATGGGTGCCCACCAAATGGAGTTAAATGACTGGGCTGCACCCCACTCCCACTGGGTGCATAGAGCCTTCTGCTTCTGCCTTGAACCCTGCCTCTCCCTGGGCTGGCTGGGCAACAAAACCGAGTCCCACAGGAAGTGAAGTGCTTCTGGGTGCACCTCCCACACTCCCTCTACTTCCAGGAAAAGTCCCCAAGCAGATGAACTTCCTGTGTGCTGTGCGTCTCTGCCCTCTGAACATGGGGGAGGGGACACACAAGCCACACAAAACCCAGAAAATGCATGGTGAAGTACCTGGGATTCAGTCTTTTAGACTTTCCAAACCTGTTTATTATTTATATTATGTGTATATATATATATTTTTAAAGATTTTATTTATTTATTTATTTGACAGAGGGAAACGCAGCAAGAGAGGGAACACAAGCAGAGGGACAGAGAGAGGGAGAAGCAGGCTTCCCGCCGAGCAGAAAGCCTGATGTGGGACTCGATCCCGAGTCTTCAGGATCATGACCTGAGCCGAAAGCAGTCGCCCAACCAACTGAGCCACCCAGGCGCCCTATATTATGTATATTTTTAAGATCATTAGCTATTCTTTGAAAGCATGGTTTTGAATGTAACAGCATGTCTTAAGGATGACCTAGAATAGAGCTGGATGCAGTAATAGCTGTTGGGACACTGGTTCTGAGCCACTCTGCTGAGGGCACCTCAGCGTGGGTGGGTGTGGGCTTTTCCTCCTTGCAGTGTTCATTGGTGTAAAAACCTCACGTTCTAGCAACGTGGCAGCTTGGATCCAGCGGTTGCCATCCAGAACAGCTGGCCTGAGGCTCAATTGGAATTTACCCTTTCCTTGCGAGGAAGGTTGGACCGAACTGCCAGGGTTGGATTTCAGGAGAAATGCTCGATGTACATAAAAGAGACAGTTGTTTTTACATCATCTCTCTCAGCCTCTCTTTCTAACATGTATTCATAACAAATGTATCTTTTATTAAAGCACTTCCTGGATGATTAACCTCCAAGTACTTCCTAAGTGGTTTGCTGGACTTCTCAGTAACGGGTGTGTTTTTTACTTCAGCTGTGGGGAAAGTTGGTAGCAAGCCCCCGCCCGGCCCGTCACGCTCTGTCCTGTCTGGGCCCCGGCTGGGACAGCAGCTGGACAGGCTGCTGAAGTGTTTGTGACGGGACCTTGACCCCCTTAACCAACCAGCCAACCAACAACATGGTGCAACAGCTCCAGGAGCTGTACCTAACAGGAGTAAGACCTGGGACAAGTGGCGCACAGTAAACCCTCTGGGGCAGAGCAGGGGCCCCGGGGGATGCCGGATGCAGAGGGTGAGCCGCTCTGTGCTCCAGCACACAGGCCCGTGAGGACCTGCTTCAGATATTTGAAGGGACGTCGTGCGGCCCAGACTTGTCTTCAGCCTGTCTGGGGGTGGTGAGCAGGAGCTTAGGTGGAAGAGGGAAGAGCTGTTGGCTCTGGGACAGTGAGTCCTCCCCTCTGGTGGTGATGGGCACAGGCTATAGAGCCCAGGGCTGGAGGGGTTTTGTGAGGGGGGGAGAGGGACTCTGAGCTCTCTGAAACTCTGACCTTCTGGATTCTTTAAAAACAATAGACCTTTAACTCAGAGACTTCACTGGTTGATGCCGTCTTTTCCCACATTAATACAGATGTGGGTGGTTCTGCCGTATGGGCAAGAGGTTGTCTACGGTTAGTTTTACAACTGTAATTCCTGTGGAGTGGGGTGGTTTCTTGCTTTATCTCGCTTTTCCGATGTGGGAGTTTTGGGGACGTGCTGTGTCCTGCCTCCGATGTGCTACCCCGAGGCCAGAAGACCTCTCTCACAGGACTTTCTTACCTGCGATGTGCCACTGTGTTCCCTGTCCCTTTAGACTTGGTGGTCTTGGGCAGAGCCTGATTTTTTACATCCCTAGAGAATACATCTTGGCTGCTGAATCTGTTTTTTGTCCCTCGTTGGAAACAGTTTCTACCCCTGCCCCCTTGCTCTGCATTTAATCTTCCTGTGAGAATCAGCTAAGCTGTTTTCCCCAGTCGGAGGACATCCCAGTGTTGACCATCGGCCTGTGGTTGGTTATAAGGGAAACTAACTACGAGGAAGGGAGCAGGCAGTCCTTGTTAATGACTGTGAAGGCCTCTGAGGGCCTGTCAGCTTTTGGTGTGGGAGTTGGGCAGACATCAGCTCGCTGTGCTCGAGAGCTGACATCCTCACTCGGAGTCTTCTGTGGCCCCTTCTTGTGCTGAGTCTCGCTAGTGAAGGGCACAGGAAAGTGGAAAAGGGAGCAGAGCTCTGGGTCTGGGTCCTCATTCCATACATAAGTTTGAGCGAGCCCTGTGCACCATCTGAGCTTTAGCTCCCTGAAGAGCAGTGGGAAGTGCCAGTGGTCACTTTTCCAGAGGCCTTGGGGGGCTGCTCAGCACAGAGACCCCTGGGAAGGTCTCTCTTCATTCGGCATGCTCTGGGTTTCCTTAATCTTACTTCCTAATTGAATTTTCTCATTCAAACTTGCTTTCCTGCAGCTGTCAGGCAGTCGGGTACTTTTGAGGTGGTAGAAACGTGGCTGGCTCTCTATTTTTTACTCTTTCCTCCTAACCTGATTGAGGTATAACTGAAGTATGTTAATTGGCACATAATTAAAGTGGACAGTTTGATCATTGCTCTTTGTTTTATGATAACATGGAACATCTGCCTACCCGAGCTTGCCTTCCTCCCGTGTCCAATCCTGCACTCCCGAGCTTTCCAGAAACCTCTTAGGAAGCAGGGATTCCAGCTGGCAGAGCTGTAACAAGTGTTTCCATAAGCATTCCCACGATCCTTTAAGTGAGGAGCGTGACCTCGGAACCCCGTGCCCGTTCCCCTCCCCTGATGGAGAAGGAGGTGGGAGGTAAGAACAACAGTGGGATGACTGTGCTCCCCGTCTGGGGCACGGCCGGAAAGCTGAGCATTTGTAGGCCATCCAAACACTGTCTTTCTCCAGGGATTCCAGGGTTAGAAGGGGGAGAGTGAATTGATTTCTGTCTTCACGTTAGAGTGGAGAAAACTCAAAAAACATCCCCCTCTTCTCTTCTCAGCTCTCCTATGATGCCTCCTATTCATTATGGGCACAGAACTCATGAGCTAAGTGTAAGAAAATTGGCAAATGAGGGGCACCTGGGCGGCCCCTGCGGTTAAGCATCCGACTCTTGATCTCAGCTCAGGTCTCGATCTCAGGGTTGTGAGTTCAAAACCTGCGTTGGGCTCCTCTTGAAAAGAAAAGAAAAAAATCAGTGAACTAAAGCAAAGATGCTTTGTTTTTGTGTTATGAGGCTTTCTCGCCCTTGAGTTTTCAGGCTCACTTTGCTGGGCCCCTGGTAAACAGTTCCTTCCATTTCCCTGGGCTGGTGGGATGTGGGGGATTTCTAGCTTTGGAACACCAGAGGGTGTCTTACTGTGGTAGTGCTTGGACTGAGTTCCCCTCCCCATTGGGTTCAGTTCCAAATCATTTGTGCAGTTGTAGAGATCCTGTGTCTATGTCAGGTTTCTGGAAGCCCGTGCCGAAGGGGTACATGCTTCTTAGGCTGGCTGGCTCTGCCTTCTGTGTTTACTCCTGTGACCAAGGGACAGGCAGTGACTGACATTACTGTTGATTTTATTAGAATTAGTGAGCATCGCAGTGGAAACCTTGTTTAGAGAAGGTGTGCCTCCTTGTGGCTGTGACTGTCGTCTTTACCTGCAGGTGAGGAAGGGGCCGGCACTGACTGGAGGTGGTGAGGGTAACTACACCCCAGCCCCCCAGCTGGTCAGTGCCCTCTCCTCAAATTGCTCCCTAGCCTGCTCTGAGAAGTGGGTTGTGAGGGCCTTTGGCCTGAGCCACAGTGACATTTCTTTTCTTGCTTGCTTTTTTTTAAAAAATGTTTTATTTATTTGACAGAAACACAGCCAAAGAGGGAACACAAGCAGGGGGAGTGGGAGAGGGAGAAGCAGGCCTCCTGCTGAGCAGGGAGCCCCATGTGAGGCTCAGTCCCAGGACCCCGGGATCATGTACTGGGCCGAAGGCAGTTGCTTAACAACTTGAGCCACCCAGGTGCCCCACAGTGACATTTTTTCTATTCGCGAAGCCCTTACTGACTTTAGGGCTTTTATGATAAGACTCCGCTTTTAAGGAAAGCTCACAGTGCATTTAATACGTTTGGATGAGAAACAGCTTTATCTACCACGGGATGGGAAGACCCTGTTCTGAAAAATTGAGCTGTCAGGTTCATACAGAACTGTCCCATAAGCCATCCTCGGGTTTCCACGTCGTGGAGGTCTGTGCTGAATTAGGCCTCGGCATCAAGCCTGAGCCGGCCCTGCTTTGATGTGGCAGGGAGGCTAAGAGGCCGAGCCCCCTCCTGGTCCTCATAGTTGCCACCTCAGTCCAGGAGCCCAAAGTCCAGCACTGTGTTCTCTAGAGGTTGGCAGAAGTCCAGAGAGCCTTTGCATTTGAATGAAAAAACATCCTTTTTTCCTCCCCTGTTCCTCTTCTCTTTTGACTTAATGTGTAAAATTTGTGGAGCAGTGACAACATCCCCCATGTGTGCTAAGTGCTGTATACGGAATACCCCCCACTTGGCCCTTCAGATAACAGTATGAAGGATGGGCCGTTCCTGCCCCTCCTGTTGCAGCTTAGGAAACCTGACGCCCAGGAGAGTTTGGTAATTTATCCAGGGTCATGCAGCTGGAATCTGATGCGCTCAGGATTTGAATGCAGACCCCCCTCTCAAACCTGGAGTGCAACATGGCCACCCTCCCTTGCTGCCCAGCTGGCCAAAGTGGATGCAGAATAACAGCTCTTCCTCTTTTGGGGACTTGAATGCCAAGAGGTGGCAGGGGTCCTTAGGACACAGAGAGAGCCACACAGTCCAGGGTGGTGCTTAGGCATGCTAACTTGGGGTCAGAGAGACCAATCTTTGAACCCCTACTTTCGCACACTCGCAGGTGTAACCTCGCCACACTCTCTGGGGCACAGTTTCCCTGTCTGATAGGAATGCTAGTCGTGACCTTCTAGGATTGTGTTTTCAGATCCAGTGAGATGTTGGTATAGAATCGCTTAGAACAATGCCTTAATGCGTTTTAGCCATAACCATGAATGCATTTGAAGTCTGCTCAGGTGTAACTGCTCAGTGGAGGCTGGGGGTTGCCACTAGCGGTTGCGTTTATAGGCTGCTGGAGGGGCTGGTGCGGGAGGTGGTTGGCACTGCCACGCCCACTGATGGGCTTAGTACTTCCTGGTCTTAAGAAAGATTTTTGGATCTGGAAGTTGCTGCTTCCCTTCCTTTCGTTCTTTCTGCTTGTTGAGGGATGTTCAGCTCCTTACTTATCCACCAAGTTTCTGAGCACTGAGCATTCCATTGAGGGTGGAAGGGAAAGACTTGAGCTTATGAAAATGTCTTGCTGGCGAGAGACACACCAGTTCTAAGGAAATGTGTGTGTTGATGGAGGAATAGTTTTCGCACTACAGATCACTTTCACCTTGCCCAGAAGAACCAAAAAGAAGTGGCCTGGCCCTGACTTGATTTTCAGGCTCTTGCTTCAGGCTACCCACTCGCAAGCGCACGTTTTAATTCCATATAGGAACATTCGATTCTTGTGTGCTCTGGAACTAAATGCTGGAACTAAAAAGGATAGTGATATTTTTCTTGATGGAGTACTGGAACCATCTCAAGAGCCATGCTGCTTTCTTTTCAGATACTTTCGGAGGTGTTCCATTAAAACAGTACTGCAAGGTAGGTACTGTTAATATTCCCATATAACAGGTGAAGGAGTTAGAGCTCAGGGAGGAAGGACATGTTCAGATCTTTTCTGCTCAGAGGAGGCAGGTGAAAGATTTATACTATTATCTGTCTTACTTCCAAGGTCCTTTGTGCCCACCACTGACTGGCAAGGTGGTCTGTTGTAGGTCTTAGATATTGAAGCCAGAAGGCCCTTGTTTTTAGGCCTCTCTCTGCTTAGCTTGCCCTGACAGCCAGAAGAGAGGATCTTTGAGACCGGCCCTAGGTTAGATTTGCAGACTTATCGCAGGTTGGTAACATGTCACATTGTGCATCACGAAAGCACGCGAAAGCTTTGGTGATGTGTTTGGGCGTGCTGGGGGGCTGGTCATTGTTGTGGGACTCTGTTGTACTCTGTTGTGCCCGTGGTGGACTGTGCCAGAGGCTGGTACCTAATAAGGAGCTGCCCTTGAGTTGATAGGACAAGCAGGACATCGGGAACCCAGGGTAGAAGTGGGCCAGGTGCTTTGCTTGTTGGGTGAGCATTGCATTCGTCTTTTCCTCAAGCTTCCTTTTGACCATAAGTCAGAAGGCTGCACTGCCCCCTTTTAAATGAAATTCTTGGATTGATGGAGCCTTTGTTTTTTCCAAATCCTTTAAATCTTGCTTTTCAAACATCAGTGTTTGTGTGCTTGCACCATTTGCAGGTCAGGCCTAAGGTCTCCCCCGCACCTTTGGAAGCCAGGTACTTGTGTCACTGGTACAAACCCATGGCGAAATGTTCAGTTTCATCTACGCCATCTTGTAAATCAGTGTGGGAGAGGGTTTATGTGAATGGGCTGCTTCTGCTATGAAAAAGGGAGTCTACTTTTCTTAGTTTTCATCAGTCAACATGTGGGGGATGTTTTCCCCAAGCTTTTCTTTTTTACTTTGTATTTGGGATGCTGTGACATTCTGCTTGAATCATCTTCTACTTTGATGAAAGGCTTCTTGAATTTCTTGTGCCGTCGAGGTAGAAGTGGACAGCATGTATGACTTCCATCGAAGATGTCTCAGGATTGCCCCAATTACGTGTCTAACTACTGGCTGACAAAGTGGAAGGATTAGAAGCTTGTTACCTGACACCAGGCAGGAACGTGCAGAGGTGGCAGCTGTAGACATCTGTGAAGCATTAATGATCAGAGAGTAGGTAATGTCACTTCCCACATCTTGCGAGCGGGTCCAGGAAGCCATCAGCCAGAGAAACTGTCTGAAAAAGGCATTAGTGTTTTCGAGAAATGCACCCATTGGTGATAGTGTTTGTGAGAATAGGGCTTAATCCCAAGGTGACAGGAGATTGGTCCAGCCTGGGAGAAGAGACTCACTGTAACTGGTTGTGCGAGCTGGTAAGCTATCTCCAAAAGTCATTTGAAATTATTATTATTATTATTTTTAGTTAGTTTTTTTTTTTTTTTAAGATTTTTTTTTATTTGACAGAGAGAAACACAGCCAGAGGGGGAACACAAGCAGGGAGAGTGAGAGAGGGAGAAGCAGGCTTCCCGCCAAGCAGGGAGCCCGATGTGGGGCTCGATCCTGGGTCTCCGGGATCATGACCTGAGCCGAAGGCAGTCGCTTAACCAACTGAGCCACCCAGGCGCCCCTAGTTTGG
>PITA01011101.1:0-68468 GCA_004023965.1 Spilogale gracilis | reverse complement strand
TTTTTTTTTTTTAAAGATTTTATTTATTTGACAGACAGAAACACAGCCAGAGAGGGAACACAGGCAGGGGGAGTGAGAGAGGGAGAAGCAGGCTTCCCGCCGAGCAGGAAGCCCGATGTGGGACTCGATCCCGGGTCTCCGGGATCATGCCCTGAGCCGAAGGCAGTCGCTTAACCAACTGAGCCACCCAGGCGTCCCTCTTGTAGTATTTTTATGTGGCTTTGGTATCTGGATGATACTGGTGTCATGGAATGAATGGAAGTTTTCTATTTGTTGGAATAATACTTTGTGAAGAACAAGTATTAATTCTTCTTTAAATATTTGGTATAATTTCCCTCTGAAGCCATTTGGACCTGTACTTTTATTTGTTATGTTTTTGATTACTGATTCAATCTCCTTGGTAGTAATTGCTGTGGTCAAATTTTGTATTTCTTACTGCTTCAGTTTTGTAGTTTATATGTTTCTAGAAATTTATCCATTTATTTTATGTTGTCTAATTTGTTAGCATATAGTTTTACATAATATTCTCTTACAATTGTATTTCTGTGGTGTTGGTGTTTTTCATTTGTAATTTGGGTTATTTAAGCTGTTTTTTTTTTTTTTCTCTCTCTCTCTCCGAGTTTGGTTAGAGGTTTCTCAATTTTGTTGACCTTTTTCATGAACCATCTCCTGGTTTCATTGATCAGTTCTCTTGTATTTTTAAATTTTTCTTTCTCAGTTTTCTGCCTCTACTATTTATTTCCTTCCTTCTGCTGGATTTGGGTTTTGTTTCTTCTTCTTTTTCTAGCA
Source organism: Spilogale gracilis (assembly GCA_004023965.1). NCBI lineage: Eukaryota > Metazoa > Chordata > Mammalia > Carnivora > Mephitidae > Spilogale > Spilogale gracilis. The sequence continues at coordinate 67,679 of PITA01011101.1, read as the reverse complement.
CTTTTAGATTTAGGGATAGATTGTTCATTTGAGATTTTCTTGCTTCCTTGAGGTAGACCTGTACTGTTATAAACTCCCCTGTTATAATAGCTTTTGCTATATCTGAGTGGTTTTGTATCCACTTGTTCCCATGTACTTTTTTCTTTCTTCTTTGATTTCTTGATTTCTTTGATTTCTCGATTGACCCACTCATTGTTTAGTAGTATGTTTCATTACCTCCATGTATCTGTGCTTGTTCAGATTTTTTCTTGTGCTTGATTTCTAGTTTCATTGTGTTGTGGTCAGAAAAGAAGCATAATATGACTTTTATTTTATTGTATTTTATTTAGTTGGTTAGGGCTGTTTTGTGACCTAATATGTGATGTATTCTGGAGAATGTTCATGTGCACTTGAAAAGAATGTGCATTTTGCTGTTTTAAGATGGAATGCTTTATATATATTAAATCCACCAAGTGTGCCCTTCAAAGCTACTATTTTCTAGTTTATTTTCTGTTTGGATGTTCATCAGTGTAAGTGGGATGTTAAGTACCCTACTATTATTGTACTACTGTTGATTAGTTCCTTTATGTTTGTTATTAGCTGATTTAAGTATAAGGGTGCTCCCATGTTGGATGCATAAATATTCATAATTGTTCTATCTTCTTGTTTGATTGTCTCTTTTATTAGTATGTATTGCCCTTTTTGTCTTTTTTTTTACAGAATTTGCTTTGAAATCTATTTTGTCTGATATATGTACTCAGGCTTTTATTTGATATCCATTTGCATGATAACTATTTCTCCATCCCCTCACTTTCAATCTACCTGTGGTATTTTTAGGTATTAAATGCATCTCTTCTAGGCAACATATAGAAGGATTTTGTTTCTTTACCCACTCTGTCCCCTTATGTTATTTGATTAGAGCATTCAGTCCATTTACATTCAAAGTAATTCTTGATAGATATGTATTTGTTGCCATTTTGTTATGTGCTTTGTGATAGTTTTTGTGGCTTTTTTCCTGAAAGTTTCTTCTTGTTCTTTCCCCACATTAGGGAAGTTTTCAGCTATTATTTCTTCAAATAAATTTTCTGTCCCTTTTACTTTCTCTTCTGGAACTCCTATAGTAAAAACATTATTATGTTTGATAGAGTCACTGGGTTCCCTAAGTCTATTCTTCTTTTGAATAATTTTTTTCTCTCTTTTTTTCCAGCTTGATTATTTTCCATTACTCTATCTTCTAGGTCATTAATTTCTTCCCCTGTTTCTTCAAGCCTGCTGTTCATTGCATCAGTAGTGTTTCTAATCTCACTTATTACCTTCTTCATCTCTGATTGGTTCTTTTTAAATCTTGTGTTGAGAGTATCACTGATATTTTCCACTCTTTTCTCATGTCCAGTGAATATCCTTAGGATCATTGTTTTATATACTTTATGAGGCACATTACTTATATATATTTCACTTAGATCTCTGGCCATGGCCTTTTCTTGTTCTTTCATTTGGACAAATTTATCTGTGTTCTCATTTTGTCTAAATCTCTGAGCTTGTTTCTCCATGTTAGGGAAGTCAGTTATGTCTCCTATTCTTCAGAGTAATGGTCTCATGAAGGAGAGTTTCTGTAGTGGCCTGCTGTGTATTGCCCCTTGTTCTCCAGGACCTGGTACTTTTAGGAATGTCTCCAATGTGTGCTCTGTGTGCTTTGCTGTTTTGTCCTTGCCATGTTATCCTTCAAGCCACTTATCTGGCTTTGCTGTTGTGGGCAGTGTTTGGTTCCTGGTCTGAGTGTGGCATATTTTACCTACATGTGCTAGATCTGCTTGTGAAGTAATATTTGTTACCACTGCTGCCAGAAATGAGTCTCTGCAAAACTGGGCTGGGATATATCATGTTGACAGGAGTTTGGGGAGAACAGGAGACATAGCTGACTTCTTTTGGAGAAGGGGCCCACTGAGCTGTATCTAAGGCAAGCGTAACTGGGAAGGGCAATTCCACCAGAGAACAGGGTAAAGCTTGGCATAAGCAAGTTAGTTAGCAAGTGACACTGATTTTCTAGTCTCACAGGTTGACCTGTGCTTCTGCTGAGGTGTAAGGGAAGAAAATGGTGACTGTTAGTTCTCTTGGTCCTGAATGGGGGGGTCTCTCTGTGAATGCTGCCTCTCTGAAACAAGATCTGAGATGAACAAATAAATTTCCAATGTGTATCCCAGGTGTTCTTCAGATCACTCTTTCCCACTGTATGTCATGGACTGTTTGTCTTTCCTTCTCTCCAAAACAAGCCCACTGTCCCCTGCACTCTATTCTAGACAAACCCACTGATCTTAAAACTCCAGGCTTTAGGCCCTACTGGTTGCAAGAATGGAGGAAATCAGTCTCTCTTACTTTCCAAATCAATTGCTATGGTAATATATTTTCCCAGTTAGCTCCCATGTGTGCTAGTCTCCCTCACACCCTTTGTGACTTTGTATCCCTCCCCACCACAGCAGCCATGATTTGTTTCTCTCCCAAACTGCATCTACACATTTCCTAACTTTTTTGGCGTGGCCTCTTCTCTACTTTTAGTTGTAGAATTTGTTCTTCCAGACTTCAGGTTGATTTCTGGGGGGGGGTATTTAGAATGGTTTGATAGTTATCTAGTTGTGTTCATGGGGTGAGGTGAACCAAGGAACCTTCTACTCCACCACCATCTTCCCCTCCTAACATCTCAATAAAATGATTTCCCATACTTATTATAAACCCTATTAGCTGAGGAAGCCTGAATATCCTGTTTCTTGCATCCAAAAATATCCCAGCATGGATCCAGCACCAACTAGTTTGGGCTTTGGAGTGCCTGGGTGAGTCAGTTACTTAAGCATCTGCCTTCAGCTTGGGTCATGATCCCAGAGCCCCACATCGTGTTGCCTGCTCATCTGGGATCCTGCTTCTCCCTCTGCCCTTCCCCTTGCTACTGCTGTCTCTCACTCTCCCTCAAGTGAAAAAAAAAAGATGGACACCTGGGTGGCTCAGTCATTAAATGGCTGCCTTCAGCGCAGGTCATGATCCTGGAGTCCCCAGATTGAACCCCACATCGGATTCCCTGCTCAGTGGGAAACCTGCTTCTCCCTCTCTCACTCTCCCTGTTTGTGTACCTTCTCTAACTGTGTTTCTTTCTGTCAAATAAATAAATAAAATCTTAAAAAAGACAAATAACTTAGCCTTCATTCCATTCATCCATATGAAAATTATTCCTTTTTTACTTTTGTAATTTTTAATTTTTTAAAAACTTCAAATTTTCTAATATAAAATTTGATTATGTATAAAATTTCTTTTCACAAAATTGACTTAATTTAAGCTGCAAAAACTTATTCATTCATTCATTCATTTTTATCCTGTAAAATATTAAATGATTGACTTTGTTGTCCTACAGGGAGAAGTCTTATTTTATATCTCAGATCTTCCAATCAATGGCCTCTCCAAAAGTAGGTGCTTAATAAATGTTTCTTTGATTCATCTCCAGTGGATTCTGGGGGGATCTATGTAAGAGTTAGCAGTTACAATGTTAGAGGAGGAATACAAAAAGTGAGATTCAGTACAAGAAAGCAACATTTCTTCTTTAAGGGAGAATGGGCTAATAAACTGCCATCTAGTATTGAACCTCCACTTTGAGCAGGTGTTGAGGCATGAGGTATGAGAAACAACTCTTGTCTATTTAATAGATCACTGAGTACCTTGTCCCATTCTCTTTGATTATAATCATTCTTTTAAAAAATACTGTATCAACTTCACTTGCCCTTGAAACTTATCAAATTGACTGCAGTGTGAACTGATGACTTTTACAGCTTACATGCCCTTTTTTTAAAATTTATTTTATTTTTATTGTGTTATGTTAGTCATCATACAATACATCATTAGTTTTTGATGTAGTGTTCTATGATTCATTGTTTACATATAACATTCCGTGCTCCATGCCTACCACCAGGCTCACCCATCCCCTCACCCCCTCCCCTCTAAAACTCTCAGTTTGCTTCTCAGAGACTCGTCTCCCCCTGCAAGTCTCCCCCTTCACTTTTCCTTTCCTTCTACATCCCCTTCTTTCTAATTGAATTATTTTTCCTCCATTCTGGCTGTTTTTGAGCCCATTCTTTTTGGTCAACTTCTCACTTTTGGCCATAAGATGGTAGCATTCCCCAATGTATTGCAATATTGTTCCACTGATGCATTGCCTTCTACAGTTAAATTGGGGGAAATGATGTTCTGCAACTGCTCCCTCAAGTTTTTTGTTTGTTTTGTATGTTTTATTATATACTCTGTATATGCAGTATATAGTTTCACAACTTGCAGTTTTACTTTTGAAACCAAAAATAATTTAAGTCCTAATTTGAGTTCAACACCACAACTTGAGAAAACTATGCAGAAATGTATGTTCCTAGTTTGTTAAATATGCAAGTCTACATCCCAGGAATAAACCTGCCTTAGAAATTTTTGGCTTGTGTTGCAGTTTGTCTCCTTTGTGTATGACTGTATTTTCCCCCAGTGATGTTGGCTTGCTTCCTTTATCTCTCTTGTAGTTTTCATTCTGGACCTCCTTTGGTAGCTGGGATCACAATCTAATCAGATATCTCAGAATCTCAGTATTTATCTTCTCATTTGTCTAGTACCTTCATCATGCCAGCCACAGCAATTTATAAAATGGGGAGTTAAGCACTTTCATAAACCATTGTTTCAAGAAGCCCACCTTATAAGTAGAGGTGAAAGAAGAACATAAACTATAAACAGAGATGTGTGTTTCTCCCCAATTACTACAAGTAATTGTGGACTTCACCACTCATTATTTAGAAGTACACCTTGCTCTAGTCTTTATTACTCATGAGAGGCTCAAAGGTAAATTAAAAAAAGTCTTGTGTAATTGTTTAATTTTAACTGTTATTCTTTAAAGACAATTGAAGAGTTTTTCAGTTGTCATGTGATCTGAGAAAGTAATAATATTTTCTTGTGAAGTTGAGAGAAATGATAGGCATTTCCTCTCAAGCAACTCAGTACTTCTAGGCAGGCTATTAATATTTCCCTTCTACCACAATTAACAAACATTGATGTTTCTGATAAAGAGATTAATATGGCTTGATTTGCATTTTATGAAGATCACCTTGGCAACAGTATAGAATATGAATTGGATTGGAGCAAAAATAGAGCAGAAAACTGTTGCAAAAGTCAATGAAAGAGAACCTGAAAAATTGTACTAGGACAAAAATGGTAAGAATGAAGATGATAGTGTCCCAGATGGTGGGATGGTGCTTGATCCACCCCTCCCGCCATGCCCAAGCCACCAGAAAACTTTGGTGGAGGTACCTGTGAATGTGAATGAAAGCCCCTCTGCCCCCCTCCCAGAATCTGAAAAGCCACATATCCTGTGGGTCAGGGCAATATATCCTTTGTGTGCTTATTCAAGATGAATAGTTTTCTCCCGGTAATCATATCTCTGTATCTCTTATCTGTATTTCTTGATCCCTGTGCCTCAATGGTCTCAACTTCTGTGAGTTTAAGCAATCACTCTGTACCCTGCAGTAACAATACTAATCCTGTCTCTAGGGCGTGGGTGCAAAAGCAGTTAAAGATTTAACTGCACCACCCAACTTCCTTACTTTTAAATAATAAAAGACTGGGGCCCCTGTAAGTCAAGAGAGACAAAGGCAGAGAGCCTGCAAGGAGGCAGCAAGAGAGCCTTAGAGCAGAGAGCAAGAGAGAGCCTGCAAAGACAGACAGTAGCAAAGAAAGCAGCAGAAAGAGAAGCAGACAGAGAGTAGAGAGACAGAAGAAGAGAGAGAAGTAGAGCAAGAGGGCCAAAGCCAGAGCTAGAGAGCTAGAGCTAGAGAGCCAATGCTAAAAAGCCAGAGCATGCGCCTGAGCCTGCTTCATAGGTCTCTCCTGACTGACCTTGGGTCTGTCAGCTTGCATCAGATTTCCGTGTCTGAGTCATTATTTCGCCTGCCAGACATCCCGCGGTTTGGGATCCACATCTCTGCCGAGGCTGGCTTCCCGGCAGTGACATGATAGACTATCAGGGACATCATAGAGTTATGCTTGACAAAGGAGTGATAACATCAATCCATGCTGTTGACCAAAGAAAAACCTCAACATCATACTTGAATTTTCTTCTCCTTACCACAGCCTGTCAATTATTAAAATTTTTCACTTTTATCTTTTAAACAATATTTTGAATCCACTAATTTTTAATTTCACTGCATAGTTTATTAATATTTTTTGAAATGTGTTAAATAGACACACCTATGTGAACAGGGAGAACTAACTACAGTTATCCTTACACTTAAACATAAATCTGTGCCAGTCTGGTGAATAACTTTAATTCTTTTGTTCATTTTAGTTTTTATTCAAATTCAAGTTAGTTAATATTCAGTGTAATATTAATTTCAGGTATAGAACTTAGTAGTAGAAAAACCTTAATTCTAAGATGATTTCTTTAGAAAAGTTGCATGGAATGGCTACATTTAGCATTCATGGCTATAAACTTCAAAAGTATAGAAACCATTGTTTTCTTTATTGTATTCTCCATAAATGTTACTCCATCAATATTGGATGGATGAAAGGATGGATTGATGGATGAAGAAAGAAAGATGTTGCAGAACTAGTCACTTATTATGTGAATTTCTCATCATTTAAATCCAAGATACAAAGTTAGGTAAAGACTGACTGTCAGTAGAACCAGGAAATGTTCTCACTTCAACCACTGAAATCTAGGGGTATTAAGGTACATCCTGAGTAATTGGGCAAGTTAGTAGAGAATAGATTTAATTAACACTAGACCCACATTATTAGATATACAGGGAATCATAGTGGGCTGACATCTTTATTCTAGGGAACATTCCTTCAGGAGATCATTTCGATAGAATTCTGTAAGGACTGTCTACGTCTGTTTTTTTAATGGGATGTAATTTATATGCCATAAAAATCACTTTTCAAAACTATAATTAGTGTTTTTTTGTATATTTGCAAGATTTATAAGCTTAACTGCTGAAATAACCCCAGAATACTCCATTTCTTATCTAAAAATCTTTATTAGTAGTAATTTCTAAGTCTTTTGTCATCACTTCTTTAACTAGTAATCTAAATTTGTCTCTATGTATTTCCTTATTCTGTACTTTCCTATAAATGGAACCACACATTATGGGGCTTTATGGATCTGACATCATTGGCTTAGCATAATGTTTTCAAGATTCTTCTACACAGTAATATGAATCAGTATTTCATTGTTTTCTGTGGCATAGTAATATTCCATTATATGGATATGACACATTGATTTCTCTTTTTTTAAGATTGTATTTATTTATTTGACAGAGAAAGATTACAAGTAAGCAGAGAGGCAGGCAGAGAGAGCAGAGGAAACAGGCTCCCTGATGAGCAGAGAGCCCAATGCGAGCCTGGATCCCAGGACCCTGAGATCATGACCTGAGCCAAAAGCAGAGGCTTTAACTCACTGAGCCACCCAGGTGCCCACACATTGGCCTCTGCATTCATCACTTGATGGATATTTGATTCGTTTCCCATTTTAACTATGACTAATACTGCTATGAACATTTCTTTACAACTTTTTGTGTGGTTATATATTTTAATGTCTCTTGGGTATATACCTAGGAATGGAATTGTTGGGTAATATGTATATTTAACATATTATTATTTGAGGATTTTCCAGGATGATTTAGAAAGCATCTGCATCTTTTTATATTACCTTCAATAGTTTATGAGGGTTCTGATTTCTCCACATCCTCACCAAAACTTATTATTCTCTGTTATTTTTATTATAGGCATTTGAATATTGTGAAGTAACATCTAACTCATTTTTCTTTCCATCTCCCTGATGATGATCATGATGTTAAGCATTATATTTCTGCATGTATTTATTTAACATTTGTATATCATCTCTGGATGATATGGATGATATTCCTCCCAAAAGAGGGAATATGAGTCACATCCATTTGCCAAAGAATTCGGGGCTGTAGTCTCCTGGGATTTACCCCAGAAGCTGGGGCAGAAGTAAAGGTAGGGCACTGGGCACAATTCTTAACAATCTGCCTTGCAGCTTCTCTGGATATGGAGTATTGATATTGAAGTGACTGAGCATTTTGATGATGTATAGCATGAGAAGCAGTAGCTTCAGTGACAGTATTTGTCACTACCAGATGTGTGAGAAGGTCAGCATGTGCATTGCCCCCACTTAGAGGTCCAGGAAGTTGTGTATGGGACCTCAGGTGCTCGATATAGTAAGGAGCAGACCACTTCTGAATAATTGTCTGAAGTTGAGATAACAGTTCATTAATTGTAGATTTATAAGCATCAATTATAGCTCTTTCAGTATTTGGAAATAATCTAAAGACATAATGGGAATCAGTATATAAGTTAAATGCCTCTGGACACAGGACAAAAGCCTGAATGACAGCTACAATTTCTGCCTTTTGTGCAGAAGTGTAAGGAGTCTGAGTAGTATGGGTCTCATTTCTAATAACAATAACTGCCTTGCCATTGGAGGAACCATCTGTAAAAATCAAAACAGCCTCAGAAAGAGGTTCTGTGTTATATAAGGAAGGAAAAACCAACACTTGGAGCTGCAAAAACTGCAAGACAGGATGATGTGGAAGGTGATACAAAATTTTCCCTGCATAGTTCAAAAATGACAGAGCAAAATCATCTGAGTTTGACATAAGCCAATTGACTTGTGCAGCTGTAAAGGGAATAATAATGAATTCAAAATCTCTGCTCAGAATTTCCTTGGCACAGGCTCGGCCCTTCAGAATAAGCTGAGCACATAAGTCATAATAAGCAGATAAAACCTTTGGTCTGGAGGTGGAGAGATGTATTCATTCCAATAGGCCTTGTTCCTGCCAAATAACTCCTGTAGGAGTATGTTGTGTTCTGAGAATTATAAACCCACAAGGTTGACTAAGATCTATTCTGCATATAAGCTGTTTTTGCAAAGCTGTCTCTACTAATTTTAGGGCTGCTATTGCCTCCTCAGTTAGTTTTCTAGGAGATCCAGGATTAGAATCTCCTTTCAGGATATCAAATAGAGGCTTTAATTGTCCTCTAGTTAATTTTAGAAAAGGGCGGATCCAGTTGATCTCTCCCAGAACCTTTTGAAAGTCATTTAAGGTTGTCAAATGCTTTAAGTCTAGTTAACTGCAAGACAGGATTATCAAGTAATCTTATCAGCAGTTAAAACAGTAGCCCCTAAGAAAAAGGCTGGTAACCCATACCATGTCTGTCTTGTTTACTTTTAACAGGCAAAGGTGAAGTTCTGCCTTGCAGGTCCTTTCCTAAACCTCTGCCAGGTTGGAACCCCATTTTCATCATTTGCTTCACAATAGGATCAGAAGACGATATCAAGTAGGTTCCCATCTGATCCAGCACACCCTGACCCCTTAAAGTAAAAGGAAGAGAGGGGACTACATAGGGTTGAAAGGTCCCAGACTTCTCATTGTCTTTCCAGGGCAATAAGGCAGCACTTTGAACAACATTGGAAGCCTGGCCTATGCCTGAAAGGGAGGAATATGTCTGTTGAGTAGGCCAAGTGGCTGGCCAATCTTTAGATGAAATGCAAGACACATCTGCCCCTGTGTCTAGCAATCCTTGAATCTGCTTCTCTTGTACAAATAAGGTCTTCAGGGATCTTTCTTTTTTAATCTGTTCTACCCAAAAGACCAGATCACTAGAGGCGAATCCACCATCAGCCCTAGGAGTCTGTGTTAAGTCTAATCCTCTCTTTAAAAGAGGGAGAAGAACAAGTTGTGCTATTCTCTGGTCCGAGTGAATAATTTGAGTAGTAGGCCCTGGTTGCACTAGGACTTGTAATTCTCCTGTGTAATCTGAATCAATAAATCCTGGGATGACTCTAAGGCCTTGTAGGGAGGTAGAGCTATGTCCTAAGATGAGTCCCACTGAATTAGGAGGTAATGAGCCAAAGACTCCAGTGGGAATTTTAACCACAGGGGAGTCAGAAGTTAATAAGACTGAGGAGGTGGAACTGAGGTCCAGTCCAGTGCTCCCTGGGGTTGCCCTGTACAGGGAGTCGACTGTCTTGCTGGGAGGAATGGATTGTTCACCATTGCTCCATTATTTGGGGGGCCCAGGACTGGGACTATGATTGGTTTCCCTGAGGAGCCATAGTCTGATTTGGAGGAGGCCCCAAAGGCTGCCCATTCTTATGGAACTTCGACCTACAATCTCGTTGCCAATGATATCCTTTTTGGCATCTGGGACAAATAGTAACTGGAGCTGTAGGAGAAGGTCCTTGCCTCGGAGGATTAGGCACAAGAGAGTGCCCAAAGGGACAGTTCCTACTGAAATGTCCTCCTTGTCCACAATTAAAGCAATTACCATTTTGGGGACATCCCCCTTTTTGTTGAAGCTGCCGTGGCAGTCCTGGGACTTCCCCATTCAGGGCGGCAGCAAAGGCCATGCCCTGAACCATGGCTGGAGAAAAGTCAGAGCAGAGGCAGATGAAGTCATGCAGATTACCCCATTTCTTTTTTGGCTTCAAAATAGTCTGACAGGTCTTATTGGCATTCTCAAATGCGAACTGTTTTAAAATAATATTGACTGCATTAGGGTCAGAGACTGATTTCTCTATAACATCAGTTAGTCTGGCCACAAAGTCTGCATATGGCTCATCAGCCCCCTGTTTAATGGCAGACCAGGGCATAGTTCTGGCCTCATTAGATGGTAAGCTTCTCCAAGCTCTAGTGGCTGCAGCAACTATATCTTGTAGGACCGCAAGAGGAATCTTAACTTGTTCATCAAGAGAGGCCCATCTACCTGTCCCTGTATAAAGGGAAAAGCCCTTCTCCTCATGTTCATCAGGCTTTATATCCTTAGTGGATAAAATTGCTCTAATTTCATCATCATAAGCAGTTCTCCATAGCAAAAATTGACCTCCAGATAGACAGGAGTGAGCCAAAACAGACCAATCTGTTGGCAACATGTGGGAGCCTGGCAAATTTTCAATCAGGGACAGGACATATGGAGAAGTAGGCCCATACTTAGAGCATCCCTCCTTTAGTTCTTTGACCAGCTTATAGGGTATAGCCTCCCAAAAAGGCTCTCCCTCCTCTGGTATAATAAGGGGAAAAACCAAAAGACTCTCACCTTTGGCCCTGGCTTCACGAGCAGCCAGCAGTAAGCGAGAGGTGGATTTAGGCCTTTTCTTATCATTTTTAGAAGGCTGACATAATGGAGGCCAATCTGGATTAAGATATTTAGCAGCCTCTTCCTCCAGGTCAACCTCATCCCCAGGATCAAGAGGCTCCTATTCCTCTGTTTTGCTTTTTGAAGAGGAGTCTGAGGAAGAGGACTCAGCCAGATCCACTACGTAGGCCTTAGGGGCCCATGGTTTGACAGGTTTTTTAGTGGGTAGCACAGACAAAGATCATGCCTTAGCCTTAGCTTTTCTTTTTTCTTTAGTTTTTTGCAGTAGAGGAGTAAGTTCCCCATCAGATATCTCCTTATCCACTACAGAGCTTGCAGAGTTATTTCAGCATGAGTCATTGCCTGTTTGACCACAAACCAATGCGGGATGACATTCTCAGGCATTTCCTTTTCTGATTCAGAATCCTTATTATCTAATATCCAGGTCTTAATGTCTCTGCCAACTTGTTTCCATTGCTTGTCATCTAATGCTCCTTGATCTGAAAGCGAAGGGCTAACAAGTCTAATAAAGTCTATAAATTCCTCCAAATTGTCTTTCTCGAAATGAATACCTTTGCTTTGCAAAATTTTGTGCAAAATTTTCTTATACATGCAATTTCCCGCTGACTCAACTTGTCCCATATTGACTAATTCCTACCCACGCCTTTCTCATTCTTACTCTTTGACTGAGGGGACTGTGGATTCCCTGGTTAGGGTTCTCACCAGACTGATGCTAAAGTACTTACCCTAAGCAATTCGAGCCCCATGTCGGGCGCCACTTTGCCGGGGACCAGCCTCAGCAGAGATGTGGGTCCTGAACCACGGGATGTCTGGCAGGCACAGTAATGACATGGACATGGAGATCTGATGCAAGCTGACAGACCCAAGGTCTGTCAGGAGAGACCTATGAAGCAGGCTCAGGCTCTGGCTCTCCCTGGCTCTGGCCCTGGCTCTGGCTCTCTCTGGCTCTCTGGCTTTCTGGTTCTCTGGCTCTCTGTCTCTGCCTCTGCCTTTGCTTCTGGCTCTCTCAACTGTTAAGGGTCACAGTCTTTTATTATTCCAAAATGAGGAAGTTGGGTGGTGCAGTTAGGTTATACTTTATCAAATAAATCTTTAACTGCTTTTGCACCCTCCCTAGAGACAGGATTAGTATTGTTTCTGCAGGGTACAGAGTGATTATTTAAACTCACAGAAGCTGAGACCATTGAGGCAGAGGGATCAAGGAATACAGATAAGAGATACAGAGATATGATTACCAGGAGGAGGATTAAATGGAACAATGTGTCTTGGATAAGCGCTTGCCCTAAGCACACGTCACAGGGACACAAAGGACTTATTGCCTCGGCCCACAAGGTACATGGCTTTCTGGATTCTTGGAGGGGAAAGCCCGGAGGGGCTTTCATCCACATTCACCGGTACCTCCACCAAAGTTTGGCAGCTTGAGACATGGTGGGAGGGGCGGATCACACACCGTCCCCAACAATTTATTTGACAGAGAGAAACACAGCTAGAGATGGAACACAAGCAGGGAGAGTGAGAGAGGGAGAAGCAGGCTTCCTGGAAGCCTGATGCGGAGCTCAATCTTGGTTCTCCGGGATCATGACCCGAGCTGAAGGCAGTTGTTTAACCAACTGAGCAACACAGGCACCCCAGTCTTTGTCTGGTTTTAAGATCAAGGTAATGCTGGCCTCATAAAATGAGTTTGGAAGTTTCCTTCCATTTCTATTTTCTGGAATCGTTTCAGGAGAATAGGTATTAATTCTTCTTTAAATGTTTGGTAGAATTCCCCTGGGAAGCTATCTGGTGCTGGACTCTTGTTTGGGGGGAAATTTTTGATGACTGCTTCAATCTCCTTACTGGTTATAGTCTGTTCAGGTTTTCTATTTCTGGTTCAGTTTTGGTAGTTTATATGTCTCTAGGAATGCATCCATTTCTTCTAGATTGTCAAATTTGCTGGTGTACAGTTGCTCATAATATGTTCTTATAATTGTTTGTATTTCTTTGGTGTTGGTTGTGATCTCTCCATTCATGATTTATGTATTCATATCCTTTCTCTTTTCTTTTGGATAAGTCTGGTGAGGGGTTTATCAATCTTGTTGATTCTTTTAAAGAACCAGCTTCTAGTTTTGTTGATTTGTTCTTCTGCTTTTTTGGCTTCTATTTCCTCGATTTCTGCTCTGATATAATTATTTCTCTTCTCCTGCTGGGTTTAGGTTTTCTTTGCTGTTATTTCTCCAGCTTCTTTAGGTGTAGGGTTAGGTTGTGTACTTGAGACCTTTCTTGTTTCATGAGAAAGGCTTGTATTACTTTCCTCTCAGGACCGCCTTTGCTGTGTCCCAAAGATTTTAAACAGTTGTCTTTTCATTTTCATATATTTCAATGAATTTTTAAACTTTCATTTCATGGTTGACTCATCCATTCTGTAGTAGGATACTCTTTAGCATCCATGTATTTGAGTTCTTTCTAAATTTTCTCTTGTGATTAAGTTCTAGTGTCAAAGCATTGTGGTCTGAAAGTATGCAAGGAATGATCCCCATCTTTTGGCAACAGTTCAGACCTGATTTGTGACCTAGGATGTGATCTAGTCTGGAGAATGTTCCATGTGCACTAGAGAAGAATGTGTATTCTGTTGCTTTGGGATGGAATGTTCTGAATAGATCTGTGATGTCCATCTGTTCCAGTGTGTCATTTAAAGCCTTTATTTCCTGTTGATCTTTTTATTAAGTATCCATCCATTTCAGTGATGGGGGTGTTGATTTACTTATTAATTGGTTTATATAATTGGCTGCTCCAATGTTAGGGACATAGATATTTAAAATTGTTAGATCTTCTTTTGGAGAGACCCTTTCAGTATGATATATTGTCCTTACTCACCTCTTATTATAGCCTTTGGCTTAAAATTTAATTTGTCTGATATAAGGATTACAATCCCAGTTCTCTTTTGATGTCCATTAGCGTGGTAAATTGTTTTTCACTGCCTCACTTTAACTCTGGAGGTGTCTTTGAGTCTAAAAGGAGTTTATTGGAGACAGCATATCAACGGGTCTTGTTTTTTATCCATTATGATATCCTATTTCTTTTGGTTGAGGCATTTATCCTGTTTACATTCAGAGTAACTATTGAAAGGTTTGAATTTAGTACCTTTGTAAGGTGACTGTTACTGTATATTGTCTCTGTTCCTTTCTGGTCTGTTACTTTTAGGCTCTCTCTTTGCTTGGAAGATGACTGTAAATATTTCCTGTAGGGATGGTTTGGTGTTTGCAAATTCTTTTAGTTTTTGTTTTTCCTGAAAATTTTTTATTTCTCCTTCTATTTCAATTAGAGCTTAGCTGGATACAGTATTGTTGGCTGCATATTTGTCTCATTTAGTGCTCTGAGTGTATCATGCCAGTCCTTTCTTGACTGCCAGGTCTCTGTGGATAAGCCTGCTGCCAATTTAACATTTCTACCATTGGAGACTACAGACCTAATATCCTGAGCTGCTTTAAAGATTTTTTTTCCTTTGAGACTTGTAAGTTTTATTATTAGATGATGGTGTTTGACCTATTTTTATTGATTTTGAGGGGGGATCTCTGTGGCTCCTGGATTTTGATATTTTTTTTGTCCTTTCCCAAATTAGGGAAGTCCTTTGCTATAATTTTCTCCAATATACCTCTGCCCTCTCTTTTTTCTTTTAGGATCCTAATTATTCTAATATTGTTTTGTCTTAAGGTATCATTTATCTCTCAAGTTCTCCCCTCGTCATCATTGTTTATCTCTCTTTTTCTCAGCTTCTTTATTCTCCATCATTTGTTCTTCTATATCACTAATTCTCTCTCCTTCCTCATTTATCCTAGCAGTCAGAGCCTCCATTTTTTATTGCATCTCATTAGAAGATTTTTTGATTTCAACTTGGCTAGACTTTAGTTCTTTTATTTCTCCACAAAGGGATTCTCTGTATTTTCTATGTTTTTTTTCCAAGCCCAGCTAATAACTTTATAATCACCATTCTGAACTCCAGTTTTGACATCTTATTAATGTCTGTATTGATTAGGTCCGTAGCAGTTGGTACTGCCTCTTGTTCTTTTTGTTTGTTTGTTTTTGAGGTGAGTTTTTCCACTTTGTCATTTTGTCCAGAGAAGAATAAATGAATGAGATAACAAAATGCTAAATGGGTGAGAACAATCCAAGAAAAATATACACTAACCAAATCAGAAGAGTCTTGAAACTGGGGGAAGAAGAAAGGAAAAAAAAATATATATGATTAGGTTTGTGACTAGAATAGAGCCACACACTTGATTTTGGGTGTATTTTGGTCTGTTAGAAGAAACTGTTTCCCAAAATTTTGAAGAAAGAAAAACTTATATATATGAAAATTACAATGAAGGGATAGAATATGACTATAAAGAGGAAAATTTTAAAAAGAATTAAAAAATGAATTTATAAGTAGCTGGCTAGAAAAAAAAAATTAAAAAAGGAAAGAATGTGATCAAGCTGGAGACAGAACAAAGCCATACACTTGATTTAGGTTATATTTTGGTTTCTTATAAGAAAATGTCTCCCAAAATTTTAAAGAAAGAACTTATATGTATACAAAACATAAGTTTAAATACAATGAAAGGATAGAATATGAGTATAAAAATAAAAATCAACAAGATTTTTTAAAGAGGTATTGATAAGATAAAATAACTAAAACAGGTTATAATAAAAAGAGGAAAAATTCAAAAAATAGGAAAGAAAAAATAAGGAACATTAAAAAGAACTTTAACTTTGAAAGAGTAAAGAATCGTGAAGAAAAATCCATGAATTCTATGTAATGTATTCCCCTAACATGGGTATTTTGCAGTTCTCATTGATGGGTAAACTTGGTCTTGGTTGGGTGTTCTTGTTGATCTTCTGGGGGAGGGACCTCTTGCAGTGATCCTCAAATGTCTTTGCTTGAGGAAGAAATGCACCACCCTTGCCAGGGGCCAGGCTAAGCAATCTTCTCTGGTTTGTCCTTTGTAGCTTTTGTTCCTTGAATGCTTTCTGTACTAAGTTTTGGGGGATAAGAGTAAAAATGGCAGCCTCCCAATCTCCAGCCTGGAGTAGCCAAGAGCTTGGAGGTCCCCCTCTTTTAATGAGCCCTCAGAGAAAAGCCATCAATCATGCCTATCTCCCTGGTCTCTGGCCACATTCCAAGCTCACCCAGCCTGTGACCAAGCATTTCTGTCTCTGGCACACGGGCCCTTTTGGAGTCTCCAAACTCAGCAGATTCCTGCAGCATGCTCCCATGCCACTCCTCATGGTGAAGGTAGAGGGGGATCTCCCTGGATCTGCCACCTGTGGGGTACCTGCTTTGCCTTGGATCATGGTTTATGGTAATCCTGAGCTGAGAGGCCTCTCCTTGGCTCCATCTTTGCAGCCAGCTTCCCTGCTCAGATACCTGGAAGCTCTGCCACACTCAGGCACCCCCCAGTTTTTCTGTGGCCCTGGGGGTCCTTAGACCACACTGACTCAGAGAGTATTTCACCCTATACTCTGGCACTGGAGTGATGTCCCTCTGCACTGCAGACTTTTAAGGTTCTGATTTTGTGCTCTGCTGCTCTATCACTTGCCTGGTAGCCATCCCCTCTTCCCATGGTCTATTTTCCTGTATATCACCTCAGATTCACTTCTCTGTACATCCTACCTTCCAGAAAGTGGTTGCTTTCCTGTTCATAGAATTGCTGCTATTCTTCTCTTAAATATCCTGTTGATTTTGTAGGTGTTCAGAATGGTTTGATAACTCTCTAGCTGAATTCCTGGGACCAGATAAAATTCAGGTTTCCTACTCCTCTGCCATCTTGTCCCCCTGGGTAGGAGGTTTTATAGTAATGAAATCAAGTGGAAACCTTTGAAAATTCCTCCACACCACCCAAGTTAAAATATATATATATATATTTAGGAGGGGAAGAAGATGGCGGAAGGCCAGGTGACCACATTTCGGGGAGTTCCCTGAAGTGAGCTCAATTCCAGCAAAAAAACACTACAGGACCACTGTGAGCACCCATGAAATCAGCCTGAAATGTGATATTTTGTGCTTCTGGATCACCATGGGCGACAAAGACCATTGGCCAAAAGGTAGAAAGAAGTGAGAGCGACCAGAGGCTTACCCCCAGAGACAGGAGTGTGGGGGAGGAAGCACGCAGAGCTGAACCATTGAAAGCAAATACCACAGCATGAAAGTGCTCTGTGCTCTGGGAATAACAGCAGATTACGGTCTGATTCAGGGCAAAACAGAACAGGGAACGCAGCAGAGCCAGCGGTGCCAGAGTGTGTTTTTTTCACCGCAGCAGCAGGGAGACAGGGATCTGCAGGGACAGAGAGTGCCCTGTGAGGTGCAAAGTCAGTTTTTCCGCCGTGGCAGCAGGGAGATGGAAATCCGCAGGGAGAGGAAGTGCCCCGCGGCTCGAGGGAACTTAGAGCGGCTGGGGTGCGGAGTCTATCCCCCCACTGCTTAAGCCAGAGGAGCAGGGTCTTGCAGAGAGCAGGAGTGCCCTGTGTGGCACGGGGGATCTCAGTGAGAGCAGCGGGCGTGAAGTCTATTTTTCCACCGCTTTCTCTCTCTCTTTTTTTTTTCTTTCTTTCTTTTTTCCCCTTTCCTCTCCTGCTTTTCTCTCCTGCTTCTCTCCACCCCGTGGGCCGGGCACGGACCCTCCCCGCAAACCCAGGGAACGCGATTTAGCAGACTTGCACAGGACCTGAGGAGCCACGGGTCCCCTGGCACAGACAAGGTCGCACGATCCAAAATCAGTTGTGGTTTCAAGGTGCAGAAGTGAAGCGACAAGTGGGGGCTTGGGCAGAAATCAATCCAGCATCTGCGCCTGCCCAGCTGTGACAGGCTGCCAACTGGGAGGCAGGAAAGAGCCCCCTCTGTGTAGAAGCTCTCTCTGGGAAGGAGGTCTGGGCACAGACATCTTGCTCCGACCTGGCTTCCTCAGCAGCTGAAAAAGGACATAAAAGAACAAAGCTCCGTGACCAGAGAACTATAACCTGACAATCTGGTTACCATTGAGACTAGTCTCTAGGAAGGGGGCGGAGAGATGCAGCCCAGGTAGAAGGGACTGAAAATAGTGCGGCAGACCCCGCACCCAGAAAGCAATCCAGAAGCACAGGAGGAAAACAAACTGTAAAACTCCAACATCTAGGGGAAAGGCAATTTATTAAACTCCTGGTACTGACTACAAGTACCAAAAGCCCTATGCTTTATTCATACAGTTTTCTACCTTATTTGCTTCTTTTAACTTTTTTCTATTTTTACTTCTAAAGCTTCCATTATAAACTTAAAAATGCAATCTTATGGTTTTTCTTCTTTCAATTTTTAAGCCCCTTTTTATCACAACGTGATACTCAATACAACACCCCATAACATTTTTTTTTACCTTGAAATTTTTTCAAACACATTCCTGTATTTTCTGCTCTTGTTGTTGCCTCTTGTTTCCTTGTTTGTTTTCTCTGTTTTTCCCTTTCTTCTCTCCTCTTTCCTTTATTCTCTTTTACATATACATGTAGTTATAAGCTTCAAGTCAATCCCACATCCCTATTCAATACTACCCCTATATACAACCATTTCTAATCTCCCTATATCTTTAGAAAATGGGCTCCACCAACAATAATAACAAGACAAACTGGGGAGCCTCTGAAATGCATTCCTTGCCTACAAGGAGTGTCTGACCTCACCTTCCCACTCTAGTCTGTCAGTGTTTCTGTGTAATTGTCTTTGCTTTTGTATTATATAAATACTGGTTTTGGGGGTAATATAGGCTGGGCTTCACTTTTTTATTTCTTCATTTACCCTTGATAGTCCTTTTCTTTACCTGTAACAGTTTTGAACCATATAAATCCTACCACCGCGCTCCACTCTGGCAGGGGTTTCTTTTCTTGCTTCCTCTCTTCCGTTTTCTTTTTTCTTTCTCCTCCCTTTTTGGTAGTGAATTCTGGTGGCTCCAAAATCTTTCAGCGACCAATCCACCTAGATAGTGGCTTATACATTTAGCTATATACCACCTCAACCACTCCTTGCCACAGTGACTCAGAGGATGAACATCCAACAGAAGAAGAACCTTGAGACTGCAACCCTGGTCACAGAATTACTGGAAATGAACATAAACAGTATGACAGAAATGGAATTCAGGGCAGCAATCATCCAGGCAATGGCTAATTTAGAAAAGAACATTAGTCTCAAAGTGGAAGCCATAGTAACAGAAGTGAAAGATGAGGTTAGAAAGGCTATAAATGAGATGCAATCTAATTTAAATATGCTAACAGCCAGAGTAAGTGAAGTTGAAGATCATATCAGTGACTTAGAAGACAGATGGATTAAGAAGGAGGAGCAAGAGAAGTCCTGGAGCAAACAGCTAAAATACCAAGAAAACAGAATAAAGGAAATACATGATTGCATGAAACGCTCCAATATCAGAATTATTGGAATCCCCGAAGGAGTTGAGAGAGAGAGAAGCCTAGAAGATATTGTTGAACAAATCATGGATCAAAATTTCCCAAATCTGGGGAATGAAACAAATGTTCATGTCCTAGAAGCAGAGACGAACCCCCCCAAGATCAATGATTCCAGAAAAACCTCCAGGCACATAATAATGAAATTTGCAAATCAGAAAACCAAAGAATATGTCTTAAGGGCAGCTAGAAGAAAGTGATCCCTTACCTGTAGTGGGAGGAACATCAGAATAACATCAGACCTTTCCACAGAAACCTGGCAAGCCAGAAAGGGTTGGCAAGACATATTCAGGAAGTTACATGACAAAAATATGCAACCAAGGATAATGTATTCAGCAAGGTTGACTTTCAAAATGGAAGGAGAAATAAAGAGCTTCCAAGACCCCCAAGGTCTAAAGATTATGCAGCCACCAAGCCAGCACTACAATATATGCTAAGAGGGGTTCTATAGAGGAGAAATGAACCCAAGAGCGACACAAAACAGAAATTTAGAGAGGTAATCTATAGAAACATGAACTCCACAGGTAACATGATGTCAATACAAACGCATCTATCAATAATCACTCTCAATGTGAAAGGCCTAAATGCTCCAATAAAAAGACACAGGGTTGCAGACTGGATAAAACGACAGGACCCATCCATATGCTGTTTACAAGAGACTCATCTTGAATCTAAAGACACTTTCAGATTGAAAGTGAAGGGATGGAAGAACTTCTTTCATGCCAATGGACCCCAAAAGAAAGCCAGGGTACGATTCTCATATCAGACAAATTGGTTTTAGTCTAAAGAATGTAGTCAGAGACACAGAAGGACACTACATCATCCTTAAAGGGTCTATACATCAAGAAGATCTAACAATTGTAAATATATATGCCTCCAACATGGGAACAGCCAACTACATAAGCCAACTGTTAAACAAAATAAAGAATCATATTGATGCGAATACATTAATTGTAGGAGATCTTAACACACCACTCTCAGCAATGGACAGATCATCTAAACAGAAAATCAACAAAGAATCAAGAGCCTTGAATGACACATTGGACCAGCTGGATCTCATAGATATTTTGAGAACATTTCACCCTGAAACAGCAGAATATTCATTCTTCTCGAGTGCACATGGAACTTTCTCCAGAATAGACCACATACTAGGTCACAAATCAGGGGTCAACCGATACCCAGATTGAAATTATTCCCTGCATATTCTCTGACCACAAGGCAGTGAAACTGCCACTCAACCACAGTAAAAAAATTCAGGAGAAAAATCAAAAACATTGAAGCTAAATTGATCCTGCTCAAGAATATGTGGATCGACCAAAAAATCAAAGAAGAACTGAAACACTTCATGGAAACCAATGACAATGAAGATACATTGATCCAAAACCTATGGTATGCAGCAAAGGCAGTCCTAAGGGGGAAATTCATAGCCATCCAAGCCTCACTCAAAAAAATGGAAAAATCCCGAATACATAAACTCTCATTACACCTTAAAGAACTGGAAAATGAAGAAAAACTTAAACCAACCCCCCACACAAGGCGGGAAATAATAATGATTAGAGCAGAGATGAATGTATCAGAAAGTAGAGATACAGTAGAACACATCAATGAAACTAGAAGCTGGTTCTTTGAAAGAATCAATAAGATCGATAAACCATTGGCCAAACTAATCCGAAAGAAAAGGGAGAAGACCCAAATTAATAAAATCATGAATGAAAGGGGAGAGATCACGACTAACAACAAGGAAATAGAAACAATCATCAAAAATTACTATCAACAATTATATGCCAATATGTTTAACAATCTAGAAGAGATGGATACATTCCTAGAAACCTATAAACTACCAAGACTGAAACAGGAAGGCATTGACAATTTGAATAGACTTATATCTAGTAATGAGATTGAAGCAGTGATCAAAAACATCCCCCAAAACAAGAGTCCAGGACCAGATGGATTCCCTGGGGAATTCTATCAAACATTCAAAGAAGAAATAACACCTATTCTTCTGAAGCTCTTTCAAAAAATAGAAATGGAAGGAAAACTTCCAGACTCTTTCTATGAAGCCAGCATCACTCTAATCCCCAAACCAGACAAAGACCCCATCAAAAAGGAGAACTTCAGACCAATATGGCTGATGAATATGGATGCCAAGATTCTCAAAAGATACTTGCCAACAGGATCCAACAACACATTAAAAAGATTATCCACCATGACCAGGTGGGTTTTAACCCAGGGATGCAAGTGTGGTTCAACACTTGCAAGACAATCAACATGATAGAACTAATCAATAAGAGAAGAGAGAAGAACCACATGGTATTCTCAATTGATGCAGAAAAGGTATTTGACAAAATACAACATCCGTTCCTGATCAAAACTCTTCGGATAGAGGGAACATTTTGCAACCTCATAAAATCTTTCTACAAAAAACCCACAGCGAATGTCATTCTCAATGGGGAAAAACTGACAGCCTTTCCTCTGAGATCAGGAAGAAGACAAGGATGCCCACTCTCACCATTACTGTTCAAAATAGTATTAGAAGTCCTAGCAACAGCTATCAGGCAACAGAAAGAAATAAAAGGTATCCAGCTTGGCAAAGAGGAAGTCGAACTCTCTCTATTTGCAGATGACATGATACTATATGTGGCACACCGAAAAGACTCTACCCCTAAACTACTAGAACTCATACAACAATTTGGTAATGTGGCAGGATACAAAATCAATGCGCAGAAATCAGTTGCATTCTTATACACTAACAATGAAAATATAGAAAGGGAAATCGATTCCATTTACTATAGCACCAAAAACTGTAAGATACTTAGGAATAAACCTAACCAAAGAAGTCAAGGATCTGTACTCGAGGAACTACAGAACACTCATGAAAGAAATTGAAGAAGACACAAAAAGACAGAAGAGCATTCCATGCTCATGGATCGGAAGAATAAACATTGTCAAATTTTCTATACTGCCCAGAGCAATCTATACTTTCAATGCCACCAACATTTTTCACAACGTTGGAACAAACAATCCTAAATTTTATATGGAATCAAAAAATTCCCCGAATCGCTAAGGAATTGCTGAAGAAGAAAAACAAAGCTGGGACATCTCATTACCTGATCTCATGCTTTATTATAAAGCTTTGATTACCAAGACAGTGTGGTACTGGCACAAAAACAGAGAAATAGACCAATGGAACAGAGTGGAGATCCCAGATATGGACCCACAAGTCTATGGGCAAATCATCTTTGACAAAGCAGGAAAAAATATCCAGTGGAAAAAAGACAGTCTCTTCAATAAATGGTGCTGGGAAAATTGGACAGCTACATATAGAAGAATGAAACTAGACCATTCTCTTATACCACAGACAAAGGCAAACTGAAAATGGGTGAAAGACCTCAACGTGAGGCAGGAATCCATCAACATCCTGCTAAAGAACATAGGCAGTATCCTCTTTGATATCGGCCACAGCAACTTCTTTCAAGACACGTCTCCAAAGGCAAAGGAGACAAAGCGAAAATGAACTTCTGGGACTTCATCAAAATAAAAAGCTTCTGTACAGCAAAGGAAACAATCAACAAAACAAAGAGACAACCCACAGAATGGGAGAAGATATTTGCAAATGACACTAAAGACAAAGGGCTGGTATCTGAGATCTATAAAGAACTACTCAAACTCAACACCCAAAAAGAAGATGAACACATCAAAAAATGGGCAAGAGACATGAAGAGGTACTTCTCCGTAGAAGATATACAAACGGCCAACAGACACATGAAAAAATGTTCAGCATCACTAGCTATCAGGGAAATTCAAATCAAAACCACACTGAGATACCACCTTACACCAGTCAGAATGGCCAAAATTAACAAGACAGGAAACAACAACTGTTGGAGAGGATGCGGAGAAAGGGGAATCCTCTTACACTGTTTGCGGGAATGTAAACTGGTGCAGCCACTTTGGAAAACAGTGTGGAGATTCCTTAAAAAAATTAAAAATAGGGCTACCCTATGACCCTGCAATTGCACTACTGGGCATTTAACCCAAAGATACAGATGTAGTGAAAAGAAGGGCCATATGTACCCCAATGTTCATCGCAGCGATGGCCACAATCGCCAAACTGTGGAAAGAGCCAAGGTGCCCATCAACAGATGAATGGATAAAGAAGATGTGGTACATATATACAATGGAATACTATGCCTCCATCAGAAAGGATGAATATCCAACTTTTGTAGCAACATGGACTGGACTGGAGGAGATTATGCTGAGTGAAATAAGCCAAGCAGAGAAAGTCAAGTATCATATGGTTTCACTTACTTGCCGTGCATGAAGTGTAACCTGGAGGACAGTGGGAGAAGGAAAATAAATGGGAAGTAGGGTAATCCAGGGAGAGAAACGAAACAACAGAGACTTTGGACACAGAAACAAACTGAGGGACTTGGACGGAGGGGGGTGGAGGGATGGGAGAGCCTGGTGGTGGGTACTGGGGGCACCTATTGCGTGGAGCACTGGGTGTGGGGAATGGAGAATGAATCTTGGAACACTGGAAAAAAAATTAAGTAACAATAAAAAAATATATATTTATATATTATATAGCATAATATATAATATAATATATTATATGAATATAATATATTTATATATTATATAAAGCATTTATATAATAAATGGCATCCTTGGATCCATTTGACAGTGATTTATACTACTTTTAAAGAGCTAAGGTACATCGGAATGACAGTTACCCTTATATCTGTGCTTAATTTTCTAGTCTGGCTACTGAGGAAACTGGATGAATCATGGAGAATGACTATAAACTATTCAACTCTCATCCATGTGGTATCCCCAATTGTAGTTATTCTGCTGGTCATGATGCCATTGCTAGATCAACTTAGTAAGACCTCAAATACCAGAGTATTTTGGCAACAAATTATTTTCTATTTAATCAGTAAAGGAAAACCGAAAACAGTTTACATTCATATGAGACAGACAAAATACTCGTTTACAGTTTTGCACAGGGTTATGTTAAATCCCTCATTCTTATAACATATTCCAAAATATTCTGAAAACCTGGATACCCCATATAATATTATCTCAATGACATTATGCTGATCAGGCAGGATAACAAAAAAATAAAAGGTGACTAATATGCTAGAAGGCTTTATTAAGACACATTTACTTCAGCGAATGGAAGACAAATCCTAGAAATATTCAGGAAGTCACAGTTTCATTAAAATTTATAGTTCCGTGATCAAAGACATGCTGAGACATTCCTCCCTCTACAGAAAAGAAACAAGCTATACATTGCATTTATTACTAAAGAGAAAGAAATACAGTGTTTGGTGGGCTTCTTTGGATTCTGGAGCAATACATTCCACACCTAAGAATACTGCCCACTTGATTTACTGGATTACAATAAAGGCGGATAGATTTCAGTGGGACCTTGATCTGAATAGGGTTTGACAGCAAGTGTGAGTTGGAGTGTTAGTAGCCCTGCTGCTTATGGCACATCATGAAGAAAACACTATGGTTTTGGAGTTGTCAGTGGTAGGGAAATGTGCAAGGTGGAGCTTATGACAGGTTCCAGTGTGAGAATCTCACTGAAAGTCCCTGGGTTTCTGAAGACCATGTCATATATATCTGAGAATTACATATCCTTTAACAGACAGCTCTTGGTATGGCACTGGGCCATGATAGAGACAAATGCTATATAATGGGGAACCAAATGATTATGAGTCCAGAAGTGCCAATTTTAAGCCAGATTCTGTTGGACCTACTAAATCAAAAAGTCTTGCAGACCCAGTAGCTATCCATCATAAAATGGACATAGTAATTTTGGGATCAAGTCCAGGCACAACCAGAGATTATAAATAAATTGTATGAATATGTTACATAGACCTCTATATCACTGAACATACTTGCACCAGCAACTTCCCTCTGCTTGCATGTATGACTATTTGAATGAGGAGAAAAAGCCTGAATTTGGTTTCTAAATAAGCTGGTTTAGTATGTACGTTCAAGCTATAAATGTGTGGCACCTACCTTACAGTGTTGGGGATGGCGTGATCCGCCCCTCCCGCCATGCCGCAAGCCGCCAAAAAACTTTGGTGGAGGTACCCATGAATGTGGATGAAAGTCCCTCCAGGCTTTCCCCACCAAGAATCTGGAAAGACACGTACTCTGTGGGCTGGGGCAATATGTCCTTTGTGTCCCTGGGACGTGCACCTGGGCAAGCACTCATCCAAGGCATGGAGAGCAATGATCCTCCCTCAAAGTGAAAGAGCTCTGCAAAGTTGCAATCACTGACACCAAAAAATATTTGTTTCCTTCGTTCCTTGTCTGTTTAACTACCATAAATTCTTTGACACTATTTCTTCTTACTTTACTTACTCAAGTAAACACTTTTGTTTCCACTTACCATCATTAAAAACAGTTTAATCTTAGTTATCCTGCAGCTCTATGGAGGAAATTGTCAGGGATTTTTAAATGGTTAAATAAAGGGCTTAATATAAAAAGTAAAACTATACTAACAAGGACATCGCCACACACACTAAAGATCCATAATAAGGAGTGCTGTACCCAGTTATGGAAAAACAGGATTGAGCAAATGCTTTTACCTTTGCAAAAGAAGTTATTTTCCTCCTTGATGCCAAACAGACTAACTTTTGGCCATTGTGTTAATAATGTAGCTAAAACTTTGTAAATAACTCATCTAGCCTTTCAATTGCTTTCTTGTTTGTAAAACCTGCTTAAAAACACCATATCATTACTCTGCCCTTTATCGTCTAAGCCTTGAAATAATAAAAAACCGGGACCCTTATCAGTCAAGAGAAACAGAAAAAACAGAGACAGAAACAGTAGAGAAGTAGTAGAGAAACAGTAGAGACACAGAAACAGTAGAGAAACAGTAGAGAGACAGAAACAGTAGGGAAACCGTAGAGAAACAGTAGGGAAGAAACAGTAAAGAAGTAGTAGAGAAACAGTAGAGAGACAGAAGTAGTAGAGAGACAAAAACAAAAGCAAAGACAGAGACAGAAGCAAAGAGAAAGACAAAAGCAGAGACAATGCCTAAGAGCCTAAGAGCCAGAGAGCCATAGAGCCTGCGAAGAGAGAACCTGCAAAGCGAGAGCCAGAGCCAGTGCCAGAGCCTGCTTCATAGGTCTCTCCTGACTGACCTCGGGTCTGTCAGCTTGCATCAAACCTCCGTGTCCGTGTCATTATTTTCGCCTGCCAGATATCCCTTGGTTTGGGACCCACATCTCTGCTGAGGCTGGTCCCTGGCATTACAGCCACACTCAGGGATGAGCTTGAAGGAGTATAGTATTCAACCAGACAATTCATTTCACAGTAAAGGAGGTGTGAAAGTGAACTTCTGACAAAGAGATTCATTTGTAAATTACATATTGCACTATACTGCACAATAAAGCTCAGAGAGAGCTTTAATGACTTACTGAAGGCACAATAAAGTGTTACTTTCAATGCAACACTCTACAAAACTGAGTGTCATTCTTCAAGATACAGGGTATGCACGAAAACAGCAACTTCTATATTATGTGTCTTGAATAGGAAAAATATATGTGTTTAGAAATCAAAGGATATACTCAGGAGTGGCCTCATTTAGTATCACTTGCAATGGCTCACTAGTGGGGATGTGTTCTTATTACATCAAGACTAAACAGTACAGTGTTATAAGACCTTATCCTCCCATGCCTGTAAAAGGACATATTCTTGCCTGGAGATACAGTAATAGTCCCATTGAAATACAAATACAAATTATGGCTGCTGCCAGGGAACTTTGAGCTCCTTTTTTAGGGGCCAGCTGTTGTGAAGTTTGGATTCTTTTTGCCTAGAGGTCAGCTGTTGTGAAGAAGACTCACCACCTTGACAGGGCAATTTAGCCTGATGAGCAAGAGGAGGTAAATTTCATTTGCACAATATAAGAAAAAGGGAATATCTGTGGGAGCCACATTCTACTTAGATTCCTTTTAATATGAATGGAGTCTGAAAAGAAAATGATTACTAGGGGCTCAGACCTTTCAGGAGTCCAGTTTGAGATCATACCACCATGTAAGGCAGCAAGGCATATAGAAGCAATAACTGAAGATGAGGGGAAGAACGGACAATGTAAGACGTCAATCACTTGTGGCCTTAAGATTAACAGCAGCGATAAAGGCTACAATTTTTCCCACTTCTTTTAAATTTCCCTTAAGGAGAAGTCTGCAGGAACTTTGGAGGGGTGAGTATGGATAGAAAAGTAGATCTGTGTAGTACCATTCATGAGAGTGTGTTGCTTAGATTTCACTTCAAGAAGGATTCTGCTATGAGGAGTGTAGTTACTTGATAGTCTCAAGCTACTGCAAATTTGAGATCCACCAGTGTGTAAACCAGGGCTACTCTTTCACTGGATTGCTTCCAGCTAATTATTTAGCACTGTGGGGGTACTAAGTCCAGGATATTATGTAACAACATAGGCTCCTGACTGGCCTGGTTGAAACTTTCTCTGAGCACATAGTCTGAGGCTCTTCCTTCCCAGTTTTCTTTTTCTTTCTCCTTTAACATGGGTCAGCACTGCATGGCAGTCTGAAGTTTCTCCCTCCCTACTATTTCTCCTTTTCTCCCTTAGTCTTCACCAATTTCCTTTAAAAAACATTTTACACTTTTCATTATGCCTTAGCTTTGAATTCCTGGAGGATCACTGCTGTTCTTGGGGAGAAGCCCAAAGAGATATTTGAGGTGGAGGGTCAACAGTGTAGCTGCCATTTATCAACTCTTGGATGTATTTACCAACAATTACAGATTTATCCTTGCATACTTGCTGAATATCACTATTGGGTCTAAATTTTTCCCTGTTTCTCATTTATTTATCTCTCCAACAGCACTTGTTATTTATAGGTAGTTGTTTTTATTATTTTCTTTTGTTTCCTTCCAGAGTTTCTTTAAGCAATGACAGGTAAATACAGACAGACAGACAGACACACACACACACACACACACACACACACACACATTTACACATTTACAAAGTCATACACACAAATACACTCATTTTCTTTTCCTGCTTTTTAAAAAATACCACAATTCATACAGAATATACTCTCTTATTCACCTTGATTTTTTTCACTAAAACTTAAGAGATCTTTCATTCCTACTATATTGAGAGCTTCTTTATTCCTTTTATATTCACATGTTATTCCATCACAAAGTAGTATTGTTATATATTCAACCAATCACTTATTGGCAAAAATTGTATTGTTTTTAAACTTTTCCTATTTACAATGTTGCAATAAAAAAAAACTTTTATGTGTCATTTAGGGCATGTGTAAGGTTATCCAATTGCTTAGAAAAATGACACCTTTTTAATAATTGGATCTGAAATCTGAGTAAATGGAAGTCAAGGTTAGAACAAAAGGCAGAAAGCAGACCGGACGCAATGAAGAAGATATTCCTATTTATATCTGTCTATAACTCTGTCTGTATATTTATCATTACAATTTATTGGGTGCTTGTGTTTTCCCAAAATCCGTATATTAAAATCCTAATCCCGGGGCGCCTGGGTGGCTCAGTTGGTTAAGCGACTGCCTTTAGCTCAGGTCATGATCCCGGAGATCCGGGATTGAGTCCCACATCGGGCTCCCTGCTCGGCGATTCTCCCTCTCTCAGTCCCTCTGCTTGTGTTCCCTCTCTCGCTGTGTTTCTCTCTGTCAAATAAATAAAAACTAAAAAAAAAAAATCCTAATCTCCAATGTGATGGTACTAGGGTGGGGCCTAATATCCCCAAAGGTTGGGTCTTTTGGGGGTTTGGGGAGGAGTAAAGTCCTCACAAATGGGATTAGTGCTTTTATAAAGGAAGCTCCCTAGTCCCCTTCAACTATGTGAGAAGGGAGGTCTATGAATCAGAAAGTGGGCTCTCACAAAACCCTGGACTTTCTGTTGCCTTGATCTCAGACTACCTAGCCTCCAGAACTGTGAGAAATAATTTTTTGTTGTTTATGTACTATCCAGTTTATGGTATTTTTGTTATATCAGTCTGAACACAGACTAAGACATCTATCTCTACCTATTATCTATCAATCATCTATCAATTATCTATTATCTATCTATAACCTACTTATCTATCTATCTATATCATCTATCTATTATTATCTATCTATCATCTATCTATCTATATCTATCATCTAAGTATTCTATTGTTTTTCTTTCCACACTCCTTTCCTGCTCTCAGGAATAAATATGACAAACATATTCCTGGAAAATGTAAAATAATTGACAAATTCACATTATTCTTTCAAGTTAACTTTCAGCTTATCATTAAGTAAAGTGACAAACTAAAGAAAAAAGTGTCTAAAGGTAAATTATTACATTTAGAGGTCTGTATATTTATGGAGGAGGTGGGGGTTATTCTCTACATATAGCTCTCTATTTCTTCTAAGAGCATAAATGATCTGGTTTCTTCATTCCATTCTTTGTTTACTTTTTCTTAATGCTAAATAAAAGATAGATAAAACAAAACATGATAAGGGTTTCCAAAGGAAGATTGTTAAGTTTTAACTTAAACACAGAAATGGTTTCCAAATTAAAATTTCAGAATGGGGTAAAATGATACAGCAATTTGGCTTGAGTAGTTCAAATGCTCAATTAATAAAGCATATATCTCTAGAATCACCTCTATAAATTAAATGAAAACAACCAGCTCCTGGGACTCATGGAAGACTTGTTTTTATTTATTACAGTTCCACAGAAGTAGAAATGCTCATTTGAGAGTAGCCAATATTTACTGTGCTAAGGCCATTCTGTGAAACCAAGTGCTCAGTTTTTCTTTAAAGCAGCTTATGAATCCACTTTGCTTCAGGCTGAGAATTAAAGTAAAAAAAAAAAAGAAAAAGAAAAAGTGAAATTTTATTTATCTTAATTATAGAGAGTTCCTGGTTTTTGAGAGATCACACCAAAACACATAGTCATAAGTGAAAGGGAATGTGGATATCATTTTTATTTCTTATTGAAAATGCAGGCCCCTGAACCCCACCCCAGACTTACCAAGTCAAAGTCTGAGATAGAGTCAGCAATTTGTATATTCAACAACTTCCCTGGGTGATCCTAATGTTTATTAAAAATGAGAGGTACTTGGGGCCCCTGGGTGGCTCAGTCATTAAATGTCTGCCTTTGGCTCAGGTCATGATCCCAGGATCATGGGATCAAGCCCTGCCTAGGGCTCCCTGCTCTGTGGGAAACCTGCTTCTTCCTCTCCCACTTCCCCTGCTTGTGTGCTCTCTCTCATTATTTCTCTCTTTAAAAGTCTTTTTAAAAATTTAAAAGTAAAATCTTAAAAAAAATTACAAGTACTGAATACTCATCCTACAATTAGCATTTGTGTAGGAACCAAGTCCTATCAAGGTACATTATGTGTCAAAGACCTAAACTATTTTAAAGGACTAGAACACTTAAAATTGATAATATAAAAACACAGAATATATTTAAAATAACTGATAGCCATTCCAAATTCCACTACGCTAATGCAAGTATATTTATATTTGCATATTCCTATCTTTGTTCACAAACATGCAGATTTTTGCTTAGTTGTGATCTCATAATATTTTTCCTGCCTTAGTCTCCTAACAGTGTGGTATGAACTTTTCACTTTAATTATCAAGGTTTTATAATTATCATTTCAATGAAGGCATACTATTTTATGTATATTATATATATTATATATAATATGAGATATATTTCACTAAACTATTCTCCTAATTGCATACATTTAGTTTAATTCCAAACTGTTTCTGTTATAGACAGTATTACAATCAGTTTTTATTCCTAGAGTTTGCTTTTCCTTCTGCTGATATTTTTATTACAATAAATTCCAAGTATTGGGATTACTTAGTCAAATAGTATTGCCTCATTTATGACTTTCTTCATAGTTCCATATAATTCCAGAAGAAGGTAGAGCCAGTTTATACTGTTCCTCTTTTGTAGTCAGCAGTGAATAAATGTGCCACCAACCTTAAAGCCTCAATAGGTCTATGTAAGATACATATGTAAGATATTTTACAAATATAATACATATAAAATGTGTTGTGTTTATATATTTTAGGTATATATAATTTAATTTTTATTTCATTATTAGATGAGAAATGATTTCATAAGATTACTTTGATTACTAACCATGGTCAATGTTTTTTAATAGTTTTGTTTCTTGTACTTATTTAGTTCCTCTTACATAAATTATATTTCTATTTCTCAGTGATTTGTTATAAATATATTTTACTCTCAGAAATACATCATATCACTAACACTCTTGATTTACAGTTCAGTATTTTTCTCTACATCATGATGCTTTCCAAAAAATTAGGATGAAGTGTTAACTATGTCAAGCCTTATATATAGGTGGGATAATCTTCATTTATATATTGTGATTTGGGAGAAGCACAAGAAATGCCCCTTTCTAAAGCATTTCACGTTACCCCAAATCAAATCATTTAAAATTCATTCATTTATATTTTGAGTTTAAGAATTTTTTTAAAAGATTTTCTTTCTTTATGAGAGAGAGGTGGGAGGAGCAGAGGAAGAAGGACAAGAAGACTCTGGAATCCGATACAAGGCTTGATCTCAGGTCTCTGAGCTGAAATCAAGTCTGACCCTTAACTGACTGAGACACCCATGGGCCTTTTGTCTTTTAGGTTTTTAAAATGCTTCAGTTAAACTGTAGTTAATACTTGAAGGGTAACTGCTGTGGACTGAATATTTATGTTCCCCTAATATTCGTATTTTGGTGGCCTAATCCCCAGTGTGATGGTATTTGGAGATAGAAACTTTTCAGGGGTGACTAGGTTGAGACAAGGTCATAGAGTGGAGCCTCCATGATGGGATTTTTGCCCTATAAGGGAGCGAAGAGACAGAGCTCTCTCTATGTCATGCAATAATGCATCAAGAAAGCAGTGTCTAAAAGCCAAAAAGAGGTTCTTTCCCAGAATTCAGCCATGCTTGTACCCTAACTGTGCACTTCTAGCCTACCAAATTTTGAGAAATATGTGTTGTCTAAACCACCCAGTCTATGAAATTTGTCATAGCGACCTGAACTAAGACAGCAATCAAAACTAAATTTGTAATACTGTAATAAGAAATTATTTCAACAATTCAGGGAATAATACGTAAGTAGTAGAATTTTTCCATATAGGAAAGAGTTTTGAGTTTTTGAAACTTTCCAGAAAATGAAACATTGTCTAAGGCATGGAGATCTTAGATTTTGAGTTTTCTCTTGACATCCAAATGCCAACAAGAAGAAATAAAAACTAACAGTGAGTGAGAGAAGATAAGGTACAGTAGTTGCATGTTCAAAGCACAGCAAAGCAATTAACATATCAACAGCTACACAATAGGCAAGAAAATATCTTTTGAAACTACATTAAAAAATAAAAAGCCTGGGGCGCCTGGGTGACTCAGTTGATTAAGTGACTGCCTTTGGTTCAGGTCATGATCCCGGAGTCCCTGGATTGAGCCCTGCATCAGGCTTCCAGCTCTGCGGGAAGACTGCTTCTCTGTTTCTCACACCCCCTGCTTGTGTTCCCTCTCTAGCTGTGGTTCTCTCTGTCAAATAAATAAATACAATCTTTAAAAAAAAAGGTCTTCTTTCCATTTAATTTATAGTTTAGAATTTAAAAAAAAAGCTCATGTAGAAACATCACAACCTTCTGCTGCTTTTATGCTCCTTAGACTTTCATTATGCTTACTATGTCAGTTGCCAACCCTGTGTTCCTCTCACCATTCACTTTGGATTCTGCCTGGAAATTCTGTGCTTTTCTTCAGTTAATATCATTTTTCAATATCATACTGTTATTTTTTTAACTAATTATGTAATTTCATAGACTGGCTCTCCTATTAACTAGTTGAGCGTTCTTGGATAGAAACTTCCCCCACTGTCTTTGCCTTTCAAAATATTTATCTTTCATGACCCAGGTCAAATATCCCTTTGATAGATAGCTTTTTGACAGACAACTTTTCCACCCTTTGTGAATGAATGAATGAATGAATGAATGAACTGTGTACACTAAAAATTATACTATCCAGTATCATCTGGATTTCTAAAACTACCCAGAAATTTTTAATTCATTTCTTAATTTTCTAATAAATGTCATACTAATTACTTATTCAATAAATATAGAATGCTACCCACTCTTTTTGTAATCTGAGATATATTAATAAATGAAACAAAGAGTTTTACCCTCACAGAGATTACATTCTACCAGATGATATACACAATAAATATAATTAATTACATAATAGAAGGTAATAAATTCTATAGAAAAGAAGTACATGAGGTAAAGACTGGAGTGCAGGGGGTGGAGTTTGCTGCAATTTTAAATAGTGTGGTTATATTAGCTTCCTTTAGAAATTGATACTTGAGCAAATATTTGAAGGAGAGAATTAGCCATGTGCAAATCTAAGGAAATATTATTCCAGGTAGAGGGGTATGTCACGGCAAGAACCTAAATAGCATTCCCAGGATGTTCTAGGAACAACAAGATAGCCAAAGGGGTTATATCAGATTGATGATGAAGAAAATAGGATGAGATCAGAGAGAACATCAAGTCAAATCATCTAAGACATCGTTGGCAATTGTGAGAATTTGATACTTATTCTGAGTGACATGGTGAAATTTTAGAGAGTTTTTTACAATTTAGTTTGTTTCTCTTAGATTTAATCTAACACACTGCCAATCCTAAACATAATCTTTATTAATTATATTGATGTTCAATAAACTGTACCCCTTTAAATGACTAAGTTGCTGAATATATATATGTATGTATGTATATATATATATATATATATATATATATATATATATATATGCCACAATCAAGTTTCAGAACATTTCAATCACTCCCAAAGGAATGAATCCCTTTGTTGAAAGTTTTGTTTTGTTTTGTTTTGTTTAAGATTTTATTTACTTACTTGACAGAGAGAGAGTGAGAGAGGGAACACAAGCAGGGGGAACAAGAGAGGGAGAAGCAGTCTGCCAAGCAGAAGCCTGATACAGGGCTTGATCCCAGGACTCCAGGATCATGTCCTGAGCCAAAGGCAGATGCTTAACAACTGAGCTACCCAGGTGCCCCTCTTTGTTAAAAGTTTTAAACAGAGGAGTGACATAATGTGATGTACTGTTTCTACAGAAGAGATAAAACAGTGGCTGGAACCAAGTTGGTAGCAGTTGATGAGAGGTGGTCATATTTTACACATCTTTTGAGTCAACTAGATCCAACAAAGGTTGTGAACATAAAGGAATCAAAGACATCATTGGTAGATCCTAACCTTATTCTTGATCTTAATGTAGCTTGACCTAATGGGAAAGTATGATATTTCCTATAAGTTTTTGATAAATAGCTATTATCAAGAGAAGAAAATCCTCTATCATTTTTTAAATTTTTTATTTAAGTGTCAGTTAGCATGTAGCATAATATTAGTTTCAGGTGTACAATCTAGTGATTCAACACTTCCATACAACACCTGGTATTCATCAGAAGTTCACCTCTTAATCTCCATCACCTATTTAACACATTCTCCCACCCACCTCTCCTCTGGTAACCATTAGTTTGTTCTCTATAGAAATGAGTCCATCTCTTGGTTTGTCTTCTGACAAATTTTCCTCCCTTTGCTCCTTTATTTTGTTTCTTAAAATCTACATGTGAGTGAAATCTTATGGTATTTGTCTCTCACTGACTTATTTCACTTAACATAATAATACACTCTAGCTCCATCCATATCATTGTATTTCATTCTATTTTATGGTTGAGTAATATTCCATTTGTGTGTCTTCTTTTTTTTTAAATCATCATCTTCATCTTAAATAATGTTAAGTTTTATAAAATACTTTTCTGAAGACGTACCTTTCTAGTTTTCAGGAATAAAGTAAATTAAAAAAGAATATAAAAGTGTAATACTTATGTGATATTTTTGAGTTTTCCTATTTTTGGGAAAGACTAGTTTCAAAACAATCTACAGGCATCTTTATTTTCTGAGGAAATAGTTTAAGTTATATGGCAGAAAGAGCTATGTGTTTGTGCATCTCCATCATTTAACACAGTGTTTAAAACAGAACATTTGGTCAAGAAGTATTTATTGAGATAGGAAACAAAGAAATAAACATGGATAATTCTATCAAATGCAACAACTTACTCTTAACATAAAATTTCAACCTGTAAAATAAAAAATATCATGACTTGTGACAACATCTCAAAGTTTATCTCTCAAAAATATTTATTTAATATATCATATATGACAAACAATATTGTGGGCATTATGGTGAATAGAAAAGAATTTATCATTGCCCTCGAGGGGCTTGCAGTCTGGTTGAAAGACAATATTAATATCAATTCAACCTATAAATATTAAGTGTTACAGTGTTTATAGGAAAAGTTGAGCTTTGAAGAAAATAACTATGGGGGACAAACAATTACATAAGAAAATGAAGGAAATAGAAATTAAGACATAAAAGCAGTAGTAACAGTAGTAGTCTTACATTTATATAGTGACTTAGAATTTACAAAACCTTTTCACACATTCTTTCTCATTTGAAATTAAAAACAATCTTTATACTGATTGTGTTAGGCATGATCATTTTTATTTCCAGTTGACTTAATCCAAATTAAAATGCTACATAACTGTGAAGTTATGTCTCAAATCCATTTTTCCATATTTTCTGCAACTTAAAAATTGGTTGAATATAGCAGATAACAGACAAGAGTATGGATATAAAAATACTCTAAGGATATAGATTTTGAAATGCCTATAGAGATATGAAAATTGAAGCCATAATAATAGATGAATTCTCTCAAGGAAAATATGTAGAAAGAGTGGAATAACTGAACCAAGGACCGAACCATAAATAATTTGAGTTGGGCATGAGAAGAAGAAGTGCCAGAAATGAAGGTAGATAAATAGTAGTCAGAAAGGAAAAGAAAAAAGAAAATTATAATAGTTGAAATTGAGGGAAATTAAGGGGGGAGACACATTTCCAATGAATGCAAGAGGCCAAAAGGGGTAAAGGGTAGAAACAAAGCCATAGTATTTGGTAAAATGTCATTACAGAGAACCATTAAAAGAATACTTAAAAAAAACTAGAGGAATGTTCAAGATAGCAGCATAGGTAGACCTTAAATTCATCTTGTCACATGAACACAAAATATGTACAGCTATATATGGAACAATTTTTCCCTGAAAAACACCTGATAATTAGGTAAACAGTGCCTCCAAACAAGACAAAAGAGACACATAAAGAAGGGTAAGGGAGCAGATAAATTGTCTTTCCTAGGATGCTAGGAAATGGTGACAATCTGGAGGAATCCCCAAAGTTTGGAGTTTTCCCTTGAGAAGTGAAGAGATTATACCTCATCATCAGTCATCCTAACTTTGGGAGCTATCACCAGAGAGATGATACCCCAAAATTTCTAATTTTGAAAATCATTAGAAATTAAAACTAGGAGAATCATAGGGAACAAAGATCCCATTCTTTTTTTTTTCAAAGATCCCATTCTTAAAGGACTTAGGTACAAACCCTCTTGTCCTGATATCACCAAAGAAACAGATTGAAAGTATCTAGACCATAAACTGACAAAGACCCATTTACTAATTTTAAGCAGCTTCCAAAGAAGCAGAAACCTGCTGGGACTTTATCATGGGGCAGAAGCACTGGAGGATGTCATTTTTGTAATCTTACTTTAACTTGCTGCTGAGAAAGGCAAGGGGAACCATTTTTGATGCTCTTCCTCTAGGCTGCTAGCACCAGAGGGCTTGTGCTGCCCATCCTGTATTGTAACCAGGATGATTGATTGCCCCATGTCCCACCCTCTATGAAAGGATCCCAAGCAATAATAGGGCCAGGTGAGTGCCCAAGCCCTGCTTAACCCATGCAGAGACTAAAGCAAAACCAGGCTAGGCAAGTACCCCAAGCCCAGCATTACCCACACAACAATCAGGATAAAATTAAGCTGAAAAAGGCCTCACATCCTGCCATCCCAATGCAGTGGAAGGGCCATAACTGGGCTAGTGAGTTCCTTGAGTCCTAACCAACCTGTGCATAGACAGAGCTACAGTCAGTTTGAGCAAATGCCCTTAGACTTTCATTCCCTGTGCAGTGGACTAGCCACAACTTGAATAAATGAGTGCTCCAGGCCCTACCTAATCCACACAGAGACAAAGCTACAATGAGATGAGCAAATGGCTCAAATTCTTCTCTCCCTCTGCAGGGGCTGAACTACAAACAGGTCAGGCAAAGGCTTCAAGCTCCACTATCTCTGTGCAACAACAGTGACGTCCATGGGTATGTGCAACCTACAAGAGGTGCATCCATAGAGTACCTGACTCTGGTGGCTAAGGAAGATTATACTTCTGAACTATAAAGAACAGCTCCTACACAAGACTTCTTCAACACTGAGGGAGATAGCCATTTTACCTAATATAAGACAAACACAGAATCAAAATGATGAGATAGAGGAATATGTTCTGAATCAAAGAGTAAGGGAAATACCCCAAATAAAGCTTTAATGAAATGGAAATAAGAATCCTAACTGATAAAGCATTCAGAGTAATGATCATAAAGATGTTCACTGATTTTGGGAGAAGACTAGATGAATATAGTGAGAATTTCAACAATGTAATAGAAAATATAAGAAAGTACCAAGCAAATTATAACTGTACTGAAAAATACACTATAGAATTTTAACAGCTCAAAGGATAAAACAGAAGCATGGATTAGTGAATTATAAGACAAGGCAATGGAAAACACATAGAGCACAAAAAAAAATAAAGGAAGTGAACACAGTGTAAGGGACCTCTGAGACAACATCAAACAGAATAGAAGATAAAGAGAAAAAGCCATAGAAATGTGTCAAGAAATAGTGGCTAGATGGGGCTCCTGGGTGGCTCAGTTGGTTAAGTGACTGCCTTCAGCTCAGGTCATGATCCTGGAGACCTGGGATCGAGTCCTACATCAGGCTTCCTGCTCGGCGGGAAGCCTGCTTCTCCCTTTCTGTGTGTTCCCTCTCTGGCTGTGTTTCTCTCTGTCAAATAAATAAAATCTTAAAAAAAAAAAAAGAAATAGTGGCTAGAAACATCTCTAATCAGGGCCAAGAAAATAGACATACAGGCCCAGGGAACCCCAATAAGATGAAACCAAAGAGAAACAGACATATTTTAAAAATGGTAAAAGTTAATGATAAAGAGGGAATTTTTAAAATAGCAAGAGGAAAACAATTTATTACCTACAAGGGAAACCCTATAAAGGCTATCAGAATTTTCAACAGAAATGTTATAGGCCATAAAGGAGTAGCATGACATATTCAAAGTGCTGATAGAAAAAAAAACACAAACCAAGAATTACCTACCTAAGAAGGTTATTATTGAAAATTAAAGGGTTTACAAATTATTTTCCAGATAAGCAAATACTAAAGGAGTTTATCACCACTAACTTAATCTTAAAATAAATGCTAAAGAAACTTCTCTGAGCTAAAAAGAACAGACACTAATGAATAATAAGAAGTCATATAAAGATAGAAATCTAAACACAAAGGATAAATAACAAAGTAGTGGATCAACCATTTATAAAGTAAGTATGACAGGTAAAAGACAAAAGTAGTAAAATCAATTAAAAATACAATAATTAACTAAGGGATGTATAAAATGATGCAAAATGTGTCTTCAAAAATATTTTTGGGTGAGATGGGTAATAATATAAAGCTTTGGAATGTGTACAAAATTTGTATCAATTTAAAAGAGACTGTAGTATACCTAAGATATTTTATGTGAACCTCACAGTAACTGAAAGTAGAAATAGTGACAACAACAACAACAACAACAACAATAACAACAACAACAAAAACCCTTACACTAAATACACAAAAAACAATGAGAGAGGAATCTAAACATAATACTAAAGAAAAAATCAAACCACAAGAGAGAAAGAGAAGAAAGGAACAGAGAAAGGAACTACAAAAAACAGCTAGAAAACAATGAGTAAAATGGCAGTAAGTATTACCAATTAATAATATCTTAGATATAAGTAGACTAAATTCTCTAATCAAAAGACATAAGATGTGCTGGATGGATAAAAATTAAAAAATAAAAAAAATCTATATGCTACCTATAAGGCACTTACTACAAACCTAAATAAAATAAACTAAAATGAAAGATTGAATAAAAAATACACCATGAAAATAGAAATGCAAAGAAAAGTGGGGTAATAACACTTATGTTCAACCAAAAAAATGTCAAAAACTAAACAAACATTAGACAAAGAAAAGCATTACATAATGACAAAGAGTTCAATCCAAAATGAAGATATAACATTTGTAAACATCTTTGCACCCAACATAAGAGCATTTAAATATTTAAGCAAATATCACGAGAAAAAAAGAAATATACGGCAATACAATAATAGTAAAGGAATTTAACATTCCACTTTCATCAATGGATAGATCATCCAAACAAAAATTCAGTAAAAAATAAAACAGCCTTTAACAACACACTAGAACAGATAGACTTCTTATTATATACAGAACATTACATCAAAATCAGCAAAATACACATTATTTTCAAGTGCACATGAAACATTCTCCATTATCAATCACATTTTAGGTCACAAGGACTCCAAGAAACAAACTGAGGGCTTTATAGGGGAGAGGTGGGGGATGGGTGATCCTGGTGATGGGTATTAAGGAGGGTATGTATTATACGGAGCACTGGGTGTTATATGTAGAAAATGTTGGAACATTATATAAAAAACTAGTGATGTATTGTATGGTGACTAATATAACATAATAAAAATTTCAAAAAAACAAGTCTCAATAAATTTAAAAAAAATTAGAATCAAATAAAGCAACTTACCAACAACAACGGTTTAAAACTAGAAATTAATTACAAGAAGAAAACTGGAAAAAAACACAAGTATATGGAGACTGAGCAACATGCAATTAAACAACCAGTGGGTCAGTGAATAACTTAAAGAAGAAATAAGAAAAATAACCTGAGACAAAAATAAAAATATAAAATTTCAAAATCTTTGCAATATAGCAGTTTAAAGAGAAAAGTTCATAGCAACACAAGCTTAACCTAAAAAACAAGAAAAATCTCAAATAAACAATTTAACTTACATTTAAAGGAACTAGAAAAGAAACAAAAAACAAAGAC
Source organism: Spilogale gracilis (assembly GCA_004023965.1). Lineage (NCBI taxonomy): Eukaryota > Metazoa > Chordata > Mammalia > Carnivora > Mephitidae > Spilogale > Spilogale gracilis. The sequence goes on along the minus strand of PITA01011101.1, from coordinate 26,927 downwards.
CAACGTTAATAGAAGGAAGGAAATAATACATATATATTAGAGCAAAAATAAACAAAATAGAGACCAAAAATACATCAAAAAGATCAATGGAATGAGGAGCTATTTTTTTAAATGAACAAAGTTGAAATTTTTTAGCCAAAACCATTAAGGAAAAAGTGAGAAGACCCAAATTTAAAAAAAAAAATCTGTATAAAAAAGGGAAATTACAACAGATAGCACAAAATTACAAAAAGAAAATAAGAAAATACTTTGAATCATCATATGCCAAGAAATCAGATGCCCTAAAATAAATAAATAAATTTCTAGAAACATGGTATCTCCTAAGACTGAATCATGAAAAAATAGAAAATATGAATAGAACAATTAGTAGTAATAAAATTGAATCAATAATAAAAAAGCAAATCCCAGTGAACAGAAGTCCAGGAATTGATTAATTCTATGGTTAATTCTATAAAACTTTTGAAGAAGTGTCAATACACTTCTCAAATTATTCAAAAAAATGTAATAGAAAGGAGCACTGTCAAACTTATTTTAAGTGACAAGTAGTATGGCAGGTACTACCCTACCTCAGAAAAACTACAAAAATATATATATGACCAATATCTCTGATGAATATAGATGTAAAAATCCTCAACAACATATTACCAAATAGAATTAAACATTAAAAGAATGGGGTGCCTGGGTGACTCAGTTGATTAAGCGACTTCCTTCGGCTTGGGTCATGATCCTGGAGACCCAGGATCTAGCCCCACATCAGGCTGTCTGCTCGGTGGGAGGCCTGCTTCTCCCTCTCTTACTCCCCCTGCTTGTGTTCTCTCTCTGGCTGTGTTTCTCTCTGTCAAATAAATAAAATCTTTAAAAAAATAATAAAAGAATAACACACGATCAAGTGAGATTCATTCCAGAGATGCAATGCTGACTCATCATATGCAAATCACTCAACACAATTCACCCATACTAAAAAAAGAAAATGGATTAAAAAGTATATGGTCAGTGGCAGTACCAGAGGAAGAAGATGGCAACCATTCCAGTAGGCACTGGGGAAGCAGGCCACACCAGCCTGTGGTCTGGAGGCTGTTACCCCACACTGGGAAAGCAAAAAGTTTCCATAGGGACCACTGTCATGACCAGGCAATTTGATGGGGGTGTGGTACTGGGAGCCCACTCCAGAACAACTGCTAGGTCCTACATTGCCAATCAAGTGACTAACAATCTGACCCCTATTTATGACTATATTTTCTGCTGCTGCTGAGGTTCAGAGGCTGATACCCAAGCTCCCAGGTGGTATCTGATGCTGTCATTTATCAGCTTATTTCCACAGTACTGAGCTAAATGAGCCTCTGCTGGTACAAAAGGTAAACCACCTCTTTAAGGAGATGTGTTCCTGATATCAAGAAGACTTGATAGTAGGAATAATCATTGTTGGCTGGGACCCCCAAGAAGAAGGGCAGGTATACTCAGTGCTTATGGAGGATATGATGCTAAGACAGTCCTTTGGCACTGGGAGCTCTGGGAGCTCCTATCTTTGTGGACATGTCAATGCTACCTACTGGGAAGATATAACCAAGGAAGAGTGTTGGCAATTCATGTCAATGCTCTTGCTTTGGCCATGGGATGTTTCATCTCCAGTGGTGGGGTGATCGGCCTGGCAGCCATTGTAGAATCAGGGGTAGAGTACTTTTGTTTGCATGTTATTTTCTACATCTATTAGAAAGATCATATTTTTTTAATTCTTGACAGAATGTTTATTGAATTTTGCATCACAATACATTATCCTTTATTTTAGAATCAGGGAGGTGGTAAAGTAGCAATGGTGAATTTGGGAATCTGGTTTCCCAAAAGTATCTGCTGCTTATTTACATAAGATTTCTACTTACATATGGAATCTAAAACACAAAAAATAAATAAAACCAATAAAACAGAATAGATATAGGCTAGAGGAGAGCAAACAGATAGTTGCCAGAAGGGAGGGTGTAGAGGAATGGGTGACATAAGTAAAAGGGACCTACCAACTTCCAGTTTTAAAATGATTATGTCGTGGGGATGTAATGTACAGTGTAAGAAATATAGTCAATACCATTGTAATAATTTTGTATGGTGATAGATGAACAGAAAGACTTGTAGTGGTGATCATTTTGTCATGCATAAAATTATACATTTTGTAATGTATAAAATTATAAAATAACTATGAGATAAATTTGAAACTAATATATATTGTATTTTAATCATAGTTCAATGAAAAATATAGAAAATAAAAGAACTAGAGAAAAGAGATAAGAAAGGAGAACTGAAGAGTAATAAGAGTAAGAAAAAAATCAAATAAAGTGTTTAAAGTTACAAAGATCATTAATAAAGGAACTAAAAACAAAGATAGAACTATATTAGGAAAAGAGGAAGAGAAGAGATGGTGCATATATACAAAATATTCACCCACTATGTGAGAATGCCATTAGAAAATGTGTAAAGTTGAGAAGTAACTATATAAATATATTATTTATGGATATGGAGGTAGCCACCAAGTTAAATGCAGAATCACATTAATATGTGCTTGTGATTTCCAGACATTTTTACTGGTATTGAATCTTATCTTCAAATATGGTGATACTGCTTTAAATTACAGAACTTGTGGTTTTTGAAAAAAGATTAAACCAAGTAATGATAGTGACAGAAAAAAAATGCCCCCTTACATCATAAGTATATACTGTTTTTTTAAAATATTTATTTGTTTATTTTAGAGGGATAGATAGCACGAGCAGAAGGGGCAGAAGAAGGAGAGAGAACCTCATGCCGACTCCACACTAAACATAGAGGCAGACACAGGGCCTGATCTCATGACTCTAATTTGGTGATCTGAACTGAAATCAAGTCAGATGCTTAACCAACTGTACCACCCAGGTGTCCCATAAATATATATTGCAAATATAACTCTAAATTGTTTTTTTAACTCTAGAAATCATGGTAGTACTTAAGAATTCCATTATTCTTTAATAGAATTATTATTATAAGAAATATTTCACAAGATAATAATTTTCATCTGATGCCATTATTATGTCTTATGTTCTAGTAGTTTAGCTACCTCTACTACTACATCAAGGGTATTCTGTTTCTCTTCCATCCCAACTATGGGCAGACATATGGCTTACCTGTCTTAGACTTCATTAGAAAACACAAAACACTTTTCTCTGTTATTCACTCCAATTTCAATTTATAACTCATTTAGCTCAATTTTTCATTTTGGAGATGAAGAAACAGGCCCAGAATAGGAAAAACATTTACTTGTTTTACTTTATGAAGAAACATGTGTTTTAGGGGGAAAATTATAGAGTCCCCACAGTTCTGTAGTTCCTTTGTATTTAACTTCAATTTGTGAATTAGCTAATTTTGTATAGAGTAAGTACTTTGAAGTGCATTCCAGTTTTACAAACAACATGTTCTTTCATTAAATAGAAACAATGAATAATTTTGCAGCTTCCTTCTTTGCTTTTTTTTTTTTGGTTACTTGATTTGCCTTCATTTGCCTCCTAATTAACTCTAGTAATTAACAATATAAGCTCTTTAATCAAATGCTTAGTATTGTGTATAATACCATGTAACTTCTGGGCACTCAATAAATGAAAATATTTGCTGGAAAATAAAATAAGCTATCAATTGACTCTTTCTATTGATAAGAGGGTGATACTTAATATATTGATTTATTTTTTGACTTAACATTTTGTACCAAATTGGTTTACTTTGTGTTCTTATTGCCTGAAAGAAATAAAAAATCTATATACATCATTATTGGAGAAATCTTCATATTAGTAAGGTTCTATGAACATGTATAATACAAAGCGAGATATATTACTAAGCAATTTATGTGCTTTGTTTTCCTATAAGGAAGATCTTATTAATGTCATTTTTTGCACTTGAGGAAAATACTATTCCATGGGATTGAGAAAGTTCTGCAGAGGTATTCTGCAATGAAAGGATAGAGTAAGAATTAAAATCAAAGCTGTCTGACTCCAAAATTATAGGAAGTGGCATTTACATTATACAATATTAATGATGCTTTTTATTTTCAAATTATTTAGTTATTTTGAGGGAGATTAAGAAATCTTTGCTAACACATTTTAGGACCCTAGAGCCTTGGTTATCACAAAGCTCAGACTTTGGGACTTGATGAAAGCTTATTATTTATTATAGGACTAACTTTAGTTTTTTAAACCCCTGTTGAAAATTCCATATGGAGAAGATAATTTTCACCAATGTAGAAAGCCAAGAACAAATGAAAGGAATTATTTAAAAAAATGAGTTATAAATATATTTGGCCATATAAAGGTTTATAAATTCTTGCATTGCAAAAAACAAACAACAAAAAAGAAATAGAAATATGACTGGGGAAAATACAACAAAGAAGAAAAATGAAGATTAGTATCTATAATAAATATCTATAATATCAATAACAATGTAATATAACATCTACAATAATTAAAGTTATAAACTGGAAAAGTGATATTAACTCAAGAAAAGTAGAAGCCACAAAAGCATGATTCTCAAATGACCAAATGAAAGTGGACAAAGTACATTCTAAATATGTTCAAATTCACTAGTAATCAGAGAAATGCAAGTTAAAGTGTCAGTGAAGTATTATGCATCCACTAGAATGGCAGAGGAAGAGCTCTAACATCTATTGCTAACTTGGTTGCAGAGAAGTATGTATTATCTTATTGCCTTTAAATAAATCTCACAAAACATCACTCTTCTGGTCTCTGCACCACTTACTCCCCCACCATGTGTGTATGTGTGTGTGTGTGTGTATTTCATAGTTTGATATGATAAAGTGAATCTTAGAGAAACTTAAGGAATGATATGTTGTAGGATGTTGTTAAATGTTATCTGGAGAAAAGAAGTAGAAATGAATAAGGGTAAAAATCGGGAGTGGGAAGACAGAAAAAATTAAAATTAAAAAATTGATGTAAAGCAAATACGGAATGTATGGCATCTTAGAGTGTAAAATTATGTGTGTGCTTTCATAAATAAGTTGGAACTAAAAGCAATAGCATTAGATATATATCAAGTGACTTATAGGGATACCTAGGATTTTGTTGAGTATAGCAGTAAGTTATAAAATATTGCATATTTATTATTTTTGTTTGGTCAAAACAAATTATATCTGCTTACATGGTGCAAAAGAAAAAATGAGCACAAGGCTGGTAACACTGGTTACCTCAAGAAGATAGATATCTGCAGAAGTTAGAAGTACAGGAGTGAGCATAGGATATTACTAACTTTTTTTTACATATTTTGTATTATTTTAGTTGTTATAATAAATTTATATTACTTTTTTCAGTAATATATATAAAGAAAAACAATTGATCATAAGAAATAAAATCAATAAGGAAACATCAATCTTAAACAACACATTATACCAAATTAACTTAATAGATATATACAAACCACTGTAAACAAAAACAACAAAATATATATAATTTTAATTTGCACATGAAAAATACTCCAAGATAAATCATATGTTACGCCACAAAAACAGACTAAAAATTAAGAAGATTGAAATCACTCAGCATAATCTCTTCCCGGAAGTAGGGTAATCCAGGGAGATAAACGAAACAACAGAGACTTTGGACACAGAAACAAACTGAGGGACTTGGAGGGAGGGGGGTGGGGGGATAGGAGAGCCTGGTGGTGGGTACTGAGGGCACCTATTGCATGGAGCACTTGGTGTGGGGTATGGGGAATGAATCTTGGAACACTGGAAAAAAAATTTAAGTCACAATAAAAAAAACCAAACAACCCCCCCCAAAAGAAGATTGAAATCATATCAAGCATCTTTTCTGACTAATATAGCATTATAAACAAATTACAAGAAGACAGTTGGAAAATTTACATTATGTGGAGATTTAAAAACATGCTACCAGAAAACCAATGAGTCAAAGAAGAACTCATTAGAGAAATTAAAATATAACTTGACAAATTAAAAGCAAATGTAACTTACCTAAACTTATGGGATGCAGAAAAACAATTCTAAGAATCAATGCCTGAGTCAAAAATAATCATAATAATAATAAAGAAAACAAAAGAGGGATACCTCGGTAGCTTAGTTGGTTAAGGGTTGACTCTTGATTTTGGCTCAGTTAATGATCTCAGGGTTGTGATATCAAGCCCCATGTTGGGCTTCACACTGGGCATGGAGCCTGCTTAAGATTCTCTCTCTCCTTCTTGCTTTACCTCCTCCTCCCCATCTAAAAAAAAAAAAAGAACAAAAAGAAAAGAAAGAAAATCCCAAATATACAAAGTCTACATGTGAAGAAATTAGAAAAAGAACAAATACAACAAAGGCAACCTACAGAATGGGAGAAGATATTTGCAAATGACTTATCAGATAAAGAGATTGTATCCCAAATCCATAAAGAACTTATCAAACTCAACACCCGAAAATTAAAAAAAAAAAACAAAACTAGTCAAGAAATGGGCAGAGGACACGAAGAGATATTTCTCTCCAAAGAAGACATATAAATGGCTAACAGACACATGAAAAAAATTCTCAATATCACTAGGCATCAGGGGAATACTAATAAAAACCATAATAAGATACCACCTCACACTGGTCAGAATGCCTAAAATTAACAACACAGAAAACAATAGATGTTGGCAAGGGTGCAGAGAAATTACACCATTGGTGGGAATATAAACTGGTGCAGCCACTCTGGAAAATAGTATGTGGGTTCTTCAAAAAGTTAAAAATAGAACTATCCTACAATTCAGCAATTACACCACTATGTATTTATCCAAAGGATACAAACATACTGATTAGAAGGGGCATATGCCCCTGTAATATTTATAGCAGCAATGTCCACAATAGCCAAAATATGGAAAAAGTCAAGATGTCCATCAACAGATAAATGGATAAAGAGAAGATGATGCATATATATACATATATATATGTATATATATATATATATATATATATATATATACAGTGGAATATTGCTCAGCCATCAAAAAATGAAATCTTGCCATTTACAGTGTTGCAGATGGAACTAGAGGGTATTATTATAAGTCAGTGAGAGAAAGACAAATACCATATGACTCCATTCATATGTGGAATTTAAGAAACAAAACAGATGAATGTAGGGGAAGGGAAGGGAGAATAAAATGAGATAAAAACAGAGAGTAAGGTAAACCACAAGAGACTCCTAGCTATAGGAAATAAACTGAAGGTTGCTGGAGGGGTGGCGGGTGGGAGAATAGAGTAATTGGGTGATGGACATTAAGGAGGTAACTTGATATAATGAGCACTGGGTGTTATATGCAACTGATGAATCATAAAACTAATAATACACTACACATGACTAAGTTGAAAAATTAAAAATAAAAAGAACAACTAAGGCCCAAATTTACCAGAATTAAATCAGTAGTAATGCTCAGAGCAGAAATGAATGAAATAGAGACTAAAATTGTAATAGAAAAGATCAGTGAAACTAAGAGCTAGTGCTTTGAAAATAAACAAAATTGATAAACCTTTAGATAGATTCACCAAGAAAAAAGTGTCAAATAAATAAAACCAGAAATGAAAAAAAGACAGCACACTGTTACAACAGAAATGCAAAGGATCTTAAGAGACTATGAAGAAAAAACTGATAAATCCTAGCAACATACAATATTACAAGACTGAATCAGAAAGAAATAATTGAGCAGACACATTACTTGTAAGGAGATTGAATGAGTAATCAAAAACCTCCCAATGAACAAAAGTTCAGGATCAGAGGCCTTCCCTGAATCATTTTACAAAACATTTAAAGAGGAACTATTATCAGTCTCTCTCAAATTCTTCCAAATATACAGAAGAAGAAGTAACATTATCGAACTAATTTTATAAGGCCAACATTACCCTGATACTAAAACCACACAAGGATACCACAAACAAAGAAAACCACAGGCCAATATCCCTAATGATTATAGATAAAAAAAATCCTCAACAAAAATTAGCAAGACTGAAATCAACAATATATTAAAAGTATCATGTAACATGACCCAAGGGCATTCATTCCAGGGATGCAAGGATGGTTCAACATCTGCAAATCAATGTTATACACCATATTAATGAAACAAAGGATAAAAATCATCTCAATAGATGAAGAAAGTACATGAAAAAAATCAACATGCAGTTATGATAATGCAACATTCTGGGTATAGAGATAATGAACCTCAACATAAGTAAGGCCATATAAGACAAAACCCACAACTAATATCAGACCTAATGGTGAAAACCTAGACATTTTTTCTCTAAGATTAAGTACAAGACAAGAATAACCATTCTCATCATTTTGATTCAACACAACAATAGAAGTCCTAGCCAGAGCATTTAGGTATTAACAAGAAATAAATTCATCCAAATCAAACAAAGAGAAGGGGAATTAAGTGGTACAAACTTCCATTTACAAAATAAATAAGTCACAGAGATAAAACATGCACCATAGGAAATATAGTCAATAATATAGTAATAATACTTGGTGACAGATGGTCAGTACACTTGTCATGATGAGCACTGAGTGATGTATAGAATTGCAGAAACATTACATTGTACATCCAAATTAAAAAATTCCCCCAAATTGGAAAGGGAGAAGTAAAACTGTATCTACTTGCAGATAACATGGTATAATACATTAAAAACACTAACTTTACCAAAATCTGATAGAACCAATAAAAAAACATTCAATAAATTTGCAGGATACAAAATTCATACACAAAAACTTGTTGTTTCTACACAGTAATAATGAACAAGCAGAAACAAAAATGAGGAAAACAATTCCACTTACAGTTGCACCAAAAGTAATAAAATATTCAGGCATAAATTTAACGAAGGAGGTGAAAGATGTGGACTTCAAAAACTATAAGACATTGATGAAAGAAATTGAAAAGGGCAAATTATAAACATATATTCCATGCTCATGTATTGGAAGAATTAGTATTGTTAATGTGTCCATGCTAATCAAAACAATCTACAGATTTAACACAAACTTTATCAAAATTCCAATGGTTATTTTCAAAGAAATAGAACTAAAAATTTTAAAATTTGTATGGAATTATAAAAGATCCTGAAAAGTTAAAGTAATCTTGAGAGAAAAAGAAAAAAGCAGCAAGTCTCATGCTACCTGATTTCGGACTATACTACAAAGTTATAGTAATCATAATAGTATGGTACTGGCTCTAAAACAGACAACAAGCTCAATGGAGGAGAGTAGAGAGATCAAAAATAAACCCAGACACATGCAGTCAATTTAGTTATGACAAAGGAGCCAAGACTATTAAATGAGGAAATAAAAGTAAATAAATAAAAAACTCCTTTAATAAAAGGAGTTGGGAAAACTAGACAGTCACATGCAAGAGTGAAACTGGACCACTATCTTAAACCTAACACAAACATTAAATCAGAAATGAATTAATATTTACATATAAGACTCTAAACCATAAAACTCTGAAGAGAAACAGACGATAAACTCCTTAATATGAATCTTGGTGAGTTTTTTTTTTTTGATATGACTCCAAAAGGTATGGAATAATACATCAGAGGAATAAAAGGCACAGCATAAAGAATATAGTCAATTATACCGTAGTAGTGATGTATAACTACAGATGGTAGCTACACTAGTGATGGACATAACAAAATGTATAAAATTGTTAAATCCCTATGCTCTATGCCTGAAATTGATGTAACATTGTGTGTTGACTATATTCAAATAAAATAAAATCATACACACGCACACACACACATGCACACATACACACACACACATGCACACGCACACAAAAACACTGGAATGTTATTCAGCCATAATAAGAAGAAAATCTTGTACTATGTATGAAACTTGAAGGAATCATGCTACATGAAGTAAGTCAGAGAGAGACAAATACTGTATGGTTTCATACAATATGCAATATTTTATAACTTACTCCTATACTCAACAAAATCCTAGGTATCCCTATAAGTCACTTGTTATGTGGAAAATTAAAAAAAGCAAATGGATACAGAGGACAATCGGTGGTTATAAATGTGTGGAGCCTGGGACATGATAAAGTAGGTGAAAGCAGTTAACAATTACAAACATGAAATTATAAAGCAATTAAGTCATGGGGTTGTAATGTTTATCATGGTGACTATAGTTCATTATACTGTATAGTATATTTGACAGTGCTAAGAGAGTAGATTTTAAGTTTTCTTCTCAAGAAAAAGTTTTGTATTATGTATGGTGATGGATGTTAACTAGATTTATTGTGATGATCATTTCTCAATATATACAAATATTCAATCATTATGTTGCATATCTGAAAATATTATAATCTTATAAGTCAATAGTATCTAAGTAAAATTTTTAAAAAGAAAAAAGTTAGAATGGGCAAACAAAACATTCTAAACATAACACTAGTTTTCTACCTCAGTAAGTGGAGTATAAAGAACTTTTCAGGAGAAGCCTGGGAATATGGAAGAATAGGAGAAACCTAAGCTAACTTTGTCCTATGGATATACCTAGATAATAACCACATCAGGGCAACCAACCAAGAAAATAACCCAAAGGCTGGCATAGCAGATTCTCAACTGTTAGTCAGAGAGAGGGGGCCACATAGTAAATGGTAAGAGAGGGAGAGACAAAGTTGAGAACAAAACTCACAGGTAGTCTAACCACAAATGAGAGAGACACTACAAGCACAAAAAGGGGAGACAAGTAGACCCCACATCAGGCACGCCAGACATGAGAAAGCTCCACTGGAAATATGAGTTCCTAAAACATTTGACTTAAAACCAGTGGGGTTGGTTTGGAAGTTTTTACAATCAGTGGGGCTTAACCCTGGATACTTTAAAAATAAGCTGGCTCAGCTCTGGGAGAACCTGAAGACAATAGGAAAATGAGTCACTGCCTGTAAAGAAACAGCGTAACAAACAACCCTAATGAGATACAGCATAGCAGCAGCAGCAGCAGTTTGAATTGTGCCTGAGGCATAGGGGAAAGTTATTTATTTATTAATTAAAAACTTGTTTATTAATTTCAGAACATGCCCTAGAGGGACAGGAATACTAGGAGACTTCTCCAAGAAGTAAAGAGGTGGTGGCAGGTAACATTTTTCCCTATACCCTAAGTCTAGGTGCCCAGACACCAGCAGGAGCCACAGCAAACACTCCACACAAAGTTTGCTAACACTGCACACTTCACTCCTGTGTTCTGTATATCTGCCCCATTTAAACCAGCCAATTCAGCCAGAGTCCCTATGAAGAGGCTCTAGCCAGGTCTCATCCTGCAAACAGCCTTGGTAGGGAAGGGCACCTAGCTGCCAAGATCATACCCCCTACACCAGCATCGTCCTGAAGACTTACCCTATCTGATGCATACCACTTGGCAGGAGTCCCTACAAAGTAGTGTCTATTGTGTCTCATTCAGGAAGAAGTTCCAACAGTGATGAGCACCATTCCAAAGTGACTCTTGTCTTAAAGATAGGGGAAGGCAACCACACACATTAGTTCTATTGCAGCCTCCATACTGGGCTGGGGCAAACTTCTGATCTGATTGCTAGGCCACCAAGAAAACCTCACAGGGGAAGCTTAAGAAGAGAGCCCCACAGTCAAACTGGGGGCAAAAATCTGGTCTGACTATAAGCACCAACAAAAGTATCTTAGGGGAAGATGCAGGAAGAAAAACTTGCAGTTCAGTGTAATCACAGCCCTGCCTGGCACATGAGCTTATAAAACACTTATAAAACCAATATGGAGGTTAAAGCACAAAACAATTAAGTCAATTTTATTTATGAAATTTGTCATAGGATTCACAAAAAATGTAAAGTATCACATCATATACATAAAACATGAGGGCAAGAAAAAATAGTGCTTTTAGAATGGGTTCAAACTTAAGCAACCGTCAATTTAATATAAACTGATATATTCATAGGATGTTGTATACCAACCTAAAGGTAACCACAAATTAAACATCTGTAAGCAATATGAAAGAGAGAGAGAGAGAGAGAGAGAGAGAGAGAGAGAACCCAAGCATATCATTAAAGAAAACCAGCAAACCATAGGCGAAAAGAACTAGAGCAGGAAGGACAAGAGAAGAACTATAAAAACAGTCCTGAAGGAAGTAATAACATGGCAGTAAGTATATACCTCTCAATAATTAATTTGAATGTAAATGGACTAAATGCTCTAATCCAAACACATAGGTGACTGAATGGATGAACAAGCAAAATAAATCCATACACTATGCTGCCTACACGAGATTTACTTCAGGCTGAAAGATATATTCAGATTTTATGTGAGAGGATAAGAGTTAAGATGCTGGAGTGGTCAGGGGATCCTATGCTTGCCTCATATCTTGAAAACAGCTAGATAAATATCAAATCATTCTGAACACCCAAAAAATTGATCTGAGGCCTGAGAACAAACTGCACATCTAGAGGGAGGGAAAAAAAAGCCAAATTGTGGAAGGTAGAAGCTGAAGGGAATTAATTTGGGGGATAAAAGAATTGCAGGTGCTGCTGGGGGGAAGGATCCCTGATCATGGAGAGAGAAGAGAGAAAGAGAGAGATAGAAAGAAAGCAGCATGCAAGGGATTGCACACAAAAAAACTTCCTTGAAACCACTGACAGGGAAAAGGAGAGGAGCTGATTATCACAAGTTTTTGCAAGCAGGAGAGCTCAAAGTCTGAAGTTTTAAAAGTGCAGGCCATCCTCTGGGGTCATGTGGGCTTAGTGGTGTTTATGTAAGGAAGGAAGGCAGAGGTCCTGAAGCAGAAAGCATGGTCTGAGGATCTCATGGGCTGCACAGGGAGAAATAGTTCCTCTTCTTAAAGTGCATTTGAAAGAGATGGCACTGACTCTTAGGGATCAAAAGAGACGCGTGGGCACCATTGAATGATCATGCTAATTAGCACAGAGACAGAGGCATCTGCTGAAAGAAGCTAACCAGATAGTCAGCTTTTGACTGTATGTTACCATAAACTCCCAGCCCTGGCACGGTCATGTGACTGCTTATCTGGGACAAACCGGCACCAGCAACAACATAGAGAGATCTTCCCCAGAAGATCAGCATGGGTCTGCACCACTCCAGGTCCCTAAAATTTCGAGTTTTTGAAACCCAGCTGTGCACATGAGATGAAATACAGCTTTGCACCATCAGGCTGGCAGATGACACAGATACAGGATGAAAGCAGGGTCCTGACAGAAGTCTGGGAAGACACAAGAAAGGGAGATTGTACACTCTTCTGTGAGGGCTTCCTGAACAGCCTCATATTTAAACTGACCTGTCTGGGGGCAAGACAACAGTATGATGCAATTCCCCCTGCCCCACCTATCAGCAAGGACAGACTTCAGTGAGCAACACTATGCCCCCTAGTGGAGGCTGGAGCCATTTAACTAAACTCCACTTCACTGTTCCCTGCAGGTGCATCTTTACAGGGCAAGTCAGCCTGAGAACAGTAGGCCCCGTCCCCAGAAGACCAGCACAAATATCCACATGCATCAAGTCTACTGATCATAGAGTGCTGCAAATCTTCAGCTCTAGTAGAAATAAGGTCAGGCTTATTTTAACAAGCAGACAAAAGAAAACCTATTTAAAACCCCACACAGTGGACAGAGTCCAAATACTCCCCATTGCTATCAAGGAGAAACTCTGTAAAGGACTGACCTGAGGAAAAGGGAAGCCAAAACAAAACAACAGAGTGCACACTATGAAAGACTTCCTGAAATGCCAGGCCCTGAACACTATAGGGTCTCTTCTTAATACAGCCATTATTCACAGGTGTAGGAAATTTAACAGACTTTCATAACACACACACACACACACACACACACACACACACACACACACACACCTATGGACAATGGCAAGATGGAGGAATTTGCCCCAAAAGAAAGAACATTAGGAGGTCATGTCCAGGGATCTAATCAAAACAGACATAAGTAATATCTCTAAACCAGATTTTAGAAAATAATCATAAGGATACAGGCTGGGATTGAGAAAAGAATAGATGGCATGAGTGAATCCCTTCCTCCAGGGATAAAAGAATGAAAAACTAGTCAGACTAAAATAAAAAAAAATACTATAATCAAGATGCAAACCTGACTGGATACAATAACAATGAGGATGAATGAAACAGAGGAATGAGTCAGTGATATAGAAGATAAAATTATTGAGAATGAAGAGGCAATAAAGTATTGGATCAAGAAGGTAGACTTAGAAAAATCAGCAACACTACAAAGTGTAACAACATTTGTATTATAATAGACTCATAAGAAGAGACGGGAAAGGGACCAGAAGTTTTATTTAAGGAAAAAATAGCTGAAAACTTTCCTAGTCTTGGGAAGGAAAAAGACATTCAAATCCAGAACTCACAGAGAACTCCCACCAAATTCAACAAAAGCAAGTCAACACCAAGGTATATTGTAGTAAAATTTTAGAAATACAGAGATGAAGAAAGAATCCTGAAAGGAGCAAGCAAAACGAAATCCCCAACCTACAAAAGAAGACAAATCATGTTTACAGGAGATCTTTCCACAAAAACCTGACAGACCAGGGGAGAGTGGCATGGCATATTAAATGTGCTGAATGGGAAAAAAATATACAACCAAGAATACTTTATCCAGCAAGTTTATCATTTAGAATACAAGGAACAAATGTTTCCAAGACAAACAAAAACTAAAGGAGCTCATGAACACTAAGACAGCTCTGCATTAAATATTGAAAGGGACACTTTGAGTGGGAAATAAAGACAAAAACAACAAAGACTAGAAAGGAAGAGGCAAAGTCTCCAGAAACAGTGGCATTACAGTTGCTGTTATAAACAAAACAGCCCTAAATCCTTATCTATTAATAATCACTCTAAATGTAAGTGGAATAAATGCTCCAATCAAAAAAACATAGTGCATCATAATGAATAGAAAAAACAAAAACAGGACATATCTATATGCCAGGAGACTCATTTGAGATCTAAGGTCATCTCCAGATTAAATATAAGGGAATGGAGAACCATCTATTAGGCTAACTCAAAAGAAAACCAAATAGCCATACTTAAAACAGATAAACTAGATTTTAAACCAGACTACAACCAAAGATTAAGAAAAGCACATATCATAATAAAGGGGTCATTCCAACCAGAAGATCTAACAATTGTAAATATATATGCCTCCAACTTTGGAGGATCCAATTATATAAATCAACTAATAACAAACGTGAAGAAACTCATTGATAATAGTAAAATAAAAATAGAGGATTTTATCATCCCACTCACAGCAATAGTCAGATCATTTAAGTATATCAACAAGGAAACAAGGGCTTTGAATGACACATTGGACCAAATGAACTTAACAGGTACATTTAAATCATTTCATCCTAAAGCAGCAAAATACACATTCTTCTTGAGTGCACATGGAACATTCTCCAGAATAGATCACATACTGGGTCAAAAATCAGGAATCAACAAGTAGAAAAAGACTGAGATCATACCATGTATATATCCTGAACACAAAACTATGTACCTTGATGTAAAAAGCAAAACAAAATTTGGAAAGAACACAAATACATGGAAGTTAAAGAACATCCTACTAAAAAATGATGGGTAAACCAGGAAATTTAGAAGTAATAAAAATTATGTGGAAGTAAAAGAAAATGAAAACACAATAGTCTAGAATCTTTGGATGCAGCAAATACAATCATAAAAGGGAAGTATATAGCAATACAGGTTTACCTCAAGAAAGAAGAAAAATCTCAATTTAGCGAGCCTAACCAAATACCTGAAGGAGCTAGGCAAAAAAAAAAAAAAAGACTAAATCCAGCAGAAGAAGGAAAATAATAAAGATTAGAACAGAAATAAATGATATACAAATAAAGACAGTACAACAAATCAATGAAACTAAGTGGTGGTTCTTTGAAAGAATTAAAAAAAATACTGATAAACCCCTAGAGAGATTTACCAAAAAGAAAAGAGAAAGTGCCCAAATAAAGTCATCAACAAAACAGAGGGAACACAAACAACACCACAGAAATACAAACAGTTACAAGAGAACACTATGAAAAATCATATGCAACAAAATAGGCAATCTGGAAAAAAAGGGAAAAAATACAAGAAATGTACAAAATATTAAAACTAAAACAGATAGAGATAGAAAATCTGAAAAGACCCATTAACAGTAAAGAAATTTAATCACTAATCAAAAATCTACCAACAAACAAAATTCCAGGACCAGATGGCTTCCCAGGGGAATTGTATCAGTCATTTAAAGAAGAGGTAATACTTATTTTTTTTCAAACTGTTCCACAAAATGGAAATGGAAGAAAACTTCCAATCCCCTTTTACATGACCAGCAATACCTTGATTCCAAACCACAACAAATACCTGAATAAAAAGCAGGAATACAGACAAATATCCATGATGAACATGGATATAAAAATTCGCAACAAGATACTAGGAAGGTGAGTCTAACAGTATATTGAATTATTCACCAATATCCAGTGGGATTCCTTCCTGGACTTCAAGGATGGGTTAGTATTGGCAAATCAATCAATGTCATAAACCACATCAATAAAAGAAAGAATACAAATCACACAAGCCTCTTAATAGATGCAGAACAATCATTTGACAAAATACAGCATCCATTCTTGATAAAAACCCTCACTAAAATAGAGATAAAAGGAACGTTCTTCAACATCATAAAAGCAGTATAGGAGAGACCCACAGCTGATATCACCCTCAATGGGGAAAAACAGAGCTTTTCCTTTATGGTCAGGAACATAACAAGGGTGTCTACTCTCACCATTGTTATTTAACATTTAAAATCCAAAATACTTCACCAAAAAAAATAAATTCTGAAACTGATTCACAAATTCAAAGTAGCAAGGTATAAACCCAGTGTACAGAATCCTGTTTCATATGTATACACCAATAATGATGCAGCAGAAAGAGAAATTGATCTCATTTAACTTCACACAAAAAACCATTATATACCTAGGAATAAATATGACCAAGGAGGTAAAAGATCAGTACTCTGAAAACTATAGAAGATGTATGAAAGAAATTGAAGAAGACCCAGAGAAATGGAAAAACATTCCATGCTCATGGACTGGAAAAGCAAATCTAATTCAAATGTCCATACTACCTAAAAAATGTATACATTTAATGCAACCCCTATCAAAATGCCATAAACATTTTTCATGGACTTAGAATCAATAATCTTAAAATTTGTTTGGAACCCCAAAGGACCCCAAATAAGCAAAATAGTTTTGTAAAATAAAAACAAAGCTGGAGGCATCACAATTCCAGAATTCAAGCTGTTTTACAAAGGTATAATGATCAATACAGTACAGTACTGGCACAAAACAGACACATAGATCAATGGAACAGAATAGAGAACCCACAGATGGACCCTCAATTCTATTGTCAACTAATCTTTGACAAAACAGGAAAGAATATCCAGTGGTAAGAAGTCTCTTCAACAAATTGTGTTGGGAAAACTGGACAGCAACATGAAGAAACATGAAACTGGACCACTCTTTTATGCCATACACACAAATAAATTCAAAGTGGATGAAAGACCTAAATGTGAGACAGGAAACCAACAGAATCCTATAGGAGAACACAGGCAGCAAACTCTTTGACCTTAGTCATAGCAACTTGTTACCAGACACATCTCTGGAGGCAAATAAACAAAAGCAAAAATGAACTATTGGGACTTTATCAAGATGAAAATCTTCTGCACAGTGAAGGAAACAGTTAACAAAACTAAAAGGCAACCCAAGGAATGGGAGGAGGTATTTGCAAATGACTTATTTGATAAAGGGTTCATATCCAAAATTTATAAAGAGCTTTTCAAACTCAACAGCATCAAAACAAATAATCTAGTTAAGAAATGAACAGAAGATGCAAACAGACATTTTCCAATGAAGACATACAGATGGCTAAAAAAACATGAAAAGATGCTCAACATCACTCATCATTAGGGAAATACAAACACAAACCACAATGAGATACCATCATACCATCTGGTATCTGACATTGGTCTGACACTGGTCAGAATAGCTAAAATTAACAACACAGGAAACAACAGATATGGGTTAGAATGTGGAGAACAGGGAACCTTCTTACACTATTGGTGAGAATGCAAACTTGTGCAGGCACTCTGGAAAAAAGTATGGAGGTTCTTCAAAAAGTTAAAAATGGAACTATCCTATGACCCAGCAAATACACTACTAGGTATTTAACCAAAGGATACAAAAATACTGATTCAAAGGGCTACACACACCCTGATGTTTATAGCAACACTATCAACAATAACCAAATTATGAAAAGAGTCCAGATGTTTATGGATATATGGATGGATAAAAAACAGGTGGTGTATAGTGGAATATTATTCAGCCATCAAAAGGAAAGAAAGCTTGTTATTTGCAATGACATGGTAAGTGAAATCAGTTAGTCAGAGAAAAATAAATACCATATGATTTCACCTATATGTGGAGTTTAGGAAACAAAGTAGATGAACATAATGGAAGAATACAGAAGTGATAGAGGGAAGAAAATCATAAAAGACTTAACTATAGAGAACAAACTGAGGGTCCATGGAGGGTAGGTGATCAGAGATGAGCTAATCAGTTGATGGGTATTAATGAGGGATGCTGGGCACTGGGTGTTCTTTGTAAGTGAGAAATCACTAAATTTTACACCTGAAACCTATTTTCTCTTTATGTTTACTAAAATTTAAATAAAAATTGATAAAAGGAAACTATAAAGAAAAGATGGGGAATTATTTGTAGTATTAATGGAAGGCAAAAGAAAACTCAGGTAAAGGAGGAGGGACAAGATTTCATAGGAGTGGGGGACTCCATTTCAACTGGTCCCCTGAATTTAGCTGGATAGCTACCAAGCCATTCTGAAAACTCATGAAATCAGCCTGAGATGTAAGATTATATGTCTGGATCTCTACAGGGACAGAAGATCATCAATCAGGAGGTACCAAGGACAGAGTTGTGATGCATAGACAGACATGAGAGGATAAACAGAAGAGGAAGGGAGCCACCAGATGCTAACCACTAGAAATATATATTATAATACCCCAGTGCAAAGGCATCCTGAACCTGGGGACCAGTGATAGCTTACAGAGAGGTGGCAGCAGAAAAGGAAGGGCCTGATAACAACACTCAAATAGGATCCAGGAGTTTAAGGGGCAAATACTGTGACTGTGGTGGCTGCTACATGGACCTGTGCCCATGGACTTGGGGGCTGGCTGCCACTGCTGCCACTTGCAACCACCCAGAATGGGATCACTCCAAGTTTTGGAAATACAGCAGGCATAGACAAGCAGGGGCCTGAGTCAACTTCTGAGAGGCTTGCTGAGGGCGTGCACCACTTATAAGAGGCTATAATTTTCCATGGTTATGGAAAGGCTTACAGAAAGGGAGACTTTGTGTTCTGGAGGGTTCAGAGAGGACCAGAATGTGACTTCTCTCCCTTGCAGAGGAGGTCTGTGTGCATTTTTCATTTGCTCTGACCCTCTGAAAAGGTGAAGAAAACCACCAGAAAACAAAAGCCCAAAAACCAGTTTACATGGAGCCCAGGCCCTTGATATGGGGCGGGGCAACTCCACCCAAGCAGAGATGCCTGAAAAACACTACAGCAGATCCCTTCCCCAGAAGACAAGCTTGAAGAAGAAGAGAATGACAACGTGAAGGGTCCCCATAAAACTGTAAAACCGCAACACCAGGGTAAAATAGTAAATTGAGCTTTAGGTGTTGCCTCATGGCCTGTGTATTTCTTATATACAATTTTTTAAAAAAATTCTTTCTCACGTTTCTTCTTTGTTTTTTTTTTCTTTTTACCTACTTATTACTCCAACTAGATGTTTAATACAATGTATTTCATAACATCCTTTGAACTTGTAGTTTTCCACACCTGTATTTTTTCCTTTTCTTTTATATATGTATATAGATAGAAGCTTCAATGTAGTCCCTTTTCCCTAATCAATTATATATATAACATCTTGCTTATATCCATATCCATTAGGTCTGTAGGAGAGGTTTATATATATATATATCTATATATAGATATATATAGATATATATAGATAGATATAGATAGAGATAGATAGATAGATAGATAGATAGATAGATAGATAGATAGATATAGATATACGTTTTAATTTCCCTGTAACTCTGGGAAGTAGTGTTTTCTAGCAAAGAGAATGAAATACATGCAAGAAGAACTGAAACACCCTACCTCACACACATTGAGAGATTATAGATACCCCTTTGCTCACCCTGCCCCACCTTTTGAACTTTATAAATCTTATTCTTGGGTTGCATTTTACTGTTTGGTTGGGTTTTTTGTTTGTTTGTTTGTTTGTTTGTTTGTTTTTTGTTTTTTGGTGGTGATTTCCAACCACTGCAAACATTACCAGGGTGTACCTTGCCAGATTATGGTTGATATTTTTGACTCTGTACATTCCCTCAACCACCCCTTAACAAAATGATTAGGAGGAGGAATCCCAACAATGAAAAGAACCAGAGACAATAACCTCTCCTGCAGACCTAATGGATATGGATATAAGCAAGATGTCAGAAATAAACTTCAGGGTAACAATTATGAAGACAATAGCTAGGCTTGAGAAAACCATTAATGGCAACATGCAGACATGAGGGCTACTCAGGACAATTTTAAAAATGCTATGAATGTGGTACAGTCTAAACTAGATACCCTAACAGCTATGGTAAATAAGGCAGAAGAATGAATACTAATAGTAAAACTCACAAATCTTAGAGCCAAGGAAACCATCCTAAGGGTAGTTAGTGAGAAGAGAGTTCTTATATACAGAGGCAAGAACATCAGGATAATATCAGACCTGTCCACAGAGACCTGGCAAACCAGAAAGGGCTGGAAACACATATTCAGGATACTAAATGAGAAGAACATGCAGCCAAGAATACTTTATCTGACAAGGCTGTCATTCAGAATGGATGCAGCAATAAAGAGTTTCCAGGACTGGCAGAAAATGAAAAAAAATACTTGACCACCAAGTGAACCCTGCAAGATACACTAAGGGGGATTCTATAAAAGAAAAATGACTCCAAGAGACCAGAAATTTACAGAGACAATCTGTAGAAACAGGGACTGGGGCGCCTGGGTGGCTCAGGCATCAAATGTTTGCCTTCATCTCAGGTCATGATCCTGGAGTCCCAGGTTTGAGCCCCACATCAGGCTCCCTGCTCCACAGAAAGCTTAATTCTCCCTCTCTTACTCCCCCTGCTTATGTATCCTCTCTAGCCGTGTTTCTCTCTGCCAAATAAATAAATAAAATCTAAAAAAAGAAAAAGAAACAGGAACTATACAGACAATAGGATGGCAATAAATATGTATCTTTCAGTAGTAACTCTCAATGTGAAAGGCCTAAATGCTCTCATGAAAGAACACAGAGATGCAGATTGGATACAAAGACAGGACCCATCCATATGTTGTCTACAAAAGACTCATTTTGAACCTAAAGTCACCTCCAGACTGAAAGTGAGGGGGTAGAGAACAATTTTTCATGATAATGGATCTCAAAAGAAAGCTGGGATAGTAATTCTTATATCAGACAAATAGAATTTAAATCAAAGACTCTATAGGAGATACAGAGGGACACTATATCATTCTTAAAGGGACTATCCAACAAGAGGATCTAGCAATTATAAATATCTATGCTCCAACATGAGAACAGACAACTACATAAGCTAGTTGTTAACCAAAATAAGAATCAGATAGACAATAATACATTAATAGTAGGAGACCTCAATGCTCCACTCTCAACATTGGACAGATCACCTAAGCAGATCAGCAAAGAAACAAGAGCTCAGATGACTTCATAGATATATACAGAACCTTCCACACTAAAACAACAAATACTCATTCTTTTGCAATGCACAGGGAATTTTCTACAAAATAGATCACATACTGGGTCACAAATCAGGTCTCAACTGATACCAAAAGATTGAGATTATTCTCTATATTTCAGACTACATGCTTTGGAACTCAATTACAAGAAAAAAAATTGGAAGGAATTCAAACACTTGGAAGTTAAGGAGAATCCTGCTAAAGAATGAATGGGTCAGTCAGGAAATTAAAGAAGAACTTAAACAATTCATAGACTACAAAGAGAATGAAAACAAATTAATCTAAAACCTATGGGATACTAGAAATGCGGTTCTAAGAGGGAAATACATAGCCACCCAAGCCACTCTCAGAAAACTTGAAAAATCCCAAATGCACAAGCTAACCTTGCACCTCAAGGACCTGGAGGAAGAACAGCAAAGAAGACCTAAAACAAGCAGGGGGGGCAACTGAGTGGCTCATTTGGTTAAGCGTCTGCCTTTAGCTCAGGTCATGATCTGGGGTCTAGGGATCAGACCCCATATCTGTCTCCCTGCTGAGTGGGGAGTTTGCTTCTTCTTCTCCCTCTGCTGCTCCCCCTGTTTGTGCTATCTTTCTATGTCAAATAAATAAATAAATAAATAAATAAATAAATAAATAAATAAATATATATATATATATATATAGATAGATAGATAGATAGATAGATAGATAAGTAAATAAATCATTAATATAAATAAACATTTTAAAAATAAAACATTTAAAAAATAAAATAAGCCAAGGAGGAGAAGAGAAATAATAATGATGAAAGCAGAAATCAATTAAATAGAAACTAGAGAAACAGTAGAGCAGATAAATGAAACTAAAAATTGGTTTTTTGAATGAATTAGTAAGATTGATAAACCTCTGGTCAGACATATCCAAAATAATAGGTGAAAGACTCAAATTAATAAACTCATGCTTATGAATGAAAGGGGGAGATCATGACTAACACCAAGGAAATAGAAGCAATCATCAGAGATTATTATCAGTAACTATATGCCAACAAATTAAGCAATCTAGAAGAAATGGACACATTTCTGGAAACTTATAAAGTACCAAAACTGAAACAGGAAGAAATTAACAATCTAAACAGACCAATAACGAGCAAGAAAATTAAAGCTGTAATCAAAAACCTGCCAAAACAAAAGATTCCAGGGTCAGATGGATTTCCAGGGAAATTCTACCAAGCATTTAAAGAAGAAATGATACCTATTCTACTGAAGCTGTTCTAAAAAATAAAAACAGAAGGAAAAGTTTCAAACTCGTTATATGAGGCCAGTATTATCCTTATCCCAAAACAAGACAAAGACCCCATCAAAAAGGAGAATTACAGACCAGTATCCCTGATGAACATGGATGCCAAAATACTCAACAAGATCCTAGCTAATAGGATCCAACAGTACATTAAAAGGATTATTCACCGTGACCAAGTGGGTTTTATGCCTGGGGTGGAAGGGTAGTTCAACATCTGCAAGTCAATCAAAGTGGTAGAGCACATCAATAAAAGAAAAGAGAAGAACCATATGGTCCTCTCAACTGTTGCAGAAAAAGCATTTGACAAAATACAACATCTGCTCCTGAATTGGGGTAAATCAGGGAGGGAGATGAAACATGAGGGACTTTGGACTCAGAAACAAACTGTGGGTCTTGGAAGGGAGGAGGGTGGGGAGATGGGTGACCCTGGTGGTGGGTATTGAGGGCATACATTACATGGAGTACTGGGTGTGGGGCATAAACAATGAATCTTGGAACACTGAAAAAATAAAATAATAAAATAATAATATATAAAATAAAGTAATAATAATACAAACTCTTCAGGATACAGAGATAGAGGGAACATTCCTCAATATCATAAAAACCACCTATGAAAAGCCCACAGCAAATATAATTATCATGGAGAAAAACCAAGAGCCTTTCCCTTAAGATCACAAACACGACGGGGATGCCCACTCTCACCACTATTGTTCAACATAGTGCTAGAAGTCCTAGCCTCAGCAGTCAGACAACAAAAAGAAATAAAAGGCATCCAAATTGGCAAAGAAGAAGTCAAACATCCCTCTTCACAGATGACATGATACTTTATATGGAAAACCCAACAAACTCCACCCTCAAATTACTAGAACTCATACAGCAATTTAGCCATGTGGCAGGATACAAAATCAATGCACAGAAATCAGTTACTTTCTTATACCGTAAGAATATAACTGTTGAAAGGGAATTTGAGGAATCAATTCCATTCACAATAGCAACAAAACCAAGACACTTAGCAATAAGCCTAACTAAAGAGGTAATGAAGCTATGCTCTAGAAACTAGAGAACACTTATGAAAGAAATTGAGGAATATACAAATAGATGGAAAAACATTCCATGCTTACGGATTGGAAGAATAAATATTGTGAAAATGTCTCTCTTGCTCAGAGAAATTTGCACTTTCAATACCATCTCTATTAAAATACCATTGGCATTTTTTATAGAGTTGGAACAAAAAACCCTAAATTTATATGGAACCAGAAAAGACCCTGAATTGCCAAGGGAATGCTGAAAAAGAAAAACAAAACTGGGAGCATCACGTTGCCTGACTTCAATTTGCATTACAAAGCTGTGATCCCCACAATAACATGGTACTGGCACACACACACACACACACAAACATATAGACCAATAGAACAGAACAGAGACTCCACAAACGGACCCTCAATGCTATGGTCAACTCATCTTTGACAAATCAGGAAAAAAATATCCAATTGAGAAAAAGACAGTCTCTTCAATAAGTAGTGCTGGGAAAACTGGACAGCTACATATAGAAGAATGAAACTGGACCAGTCACTTACACCATACACAGAGATAAAGTCTAAATGGATGAAAGACCTCAATGTGAGAAGAGGATATGTCAAAGTCCTAGAGGAGAACATAAGGAGTAACCTTTTTGACAATGGCACAGAAAATTCTTTTAAGACAAATTTCCAAAGGCAAGGGCAACAAAAGCAAAAAATGAGTGTTTGGGGCTTCATCAAGATAAAAAGCTTCTATGCAACAAAGGAAACAGTCAACAAAATAGAGGCAACCTGTGAAATGAGAGAAGATATTTGCAAATGACATTACAGATAAAGGGCTGGTATCCAAGATCTATAAAGAACTTCTCAAATTCAACACCCAAAAAATAATGAAGTCAAAAAATGGACAGAAGACATGATCAGACACTTTTCCAAAGAAGAAAAACAAAGGCTAAGAGACACATGAAAAAAAACTCAACATCATTAGCCACCAGGGAAACTCAAATCAAAGCCACATTGAGATACCATCTTATACTGGTTAGAATGGCAAAAATTGAAAAGGCAAGAAATGATAAATGTTGGAGAGGTTGTAGAGACAGAGGAACCATCTTAAACTGTTGGTGTGAATGTGAATTGATACAGCCACTTGGGATAACAGTGTGGAGGTTCCTCAAGAAATTAAAAATAGAGCTACCCTGTGACCCTGCAGTTGCACTACTAGGTATTTACCCCAAAGATACAGATGTAGTGAGAAGAAGGGCCGTATGTACCCCAATGTTCATAGAAGCAATGGCCACAGTCACGAAACTGTAGAAAGAGTCAAGATGCCCTTCAACAGATGAATGGATAAGGAAAATGCAGTTCGTATATACAATGGAATATTACTCAGCCATCAGAAAGGATGAATGCCCACCATTTCCATTGCATACATAGAACTGGAGTAGACTATGCTAAGTGAAATAAGTCAAGCAGAGAAAGACAATTATCATATGGTTTCACTTATTATTGAAACATAAGGAATAGCATGGGTGACATTAGAAGGAAGGGAAAAATAAAGTGGGGGGAAATCAGAGGAGAGGAACCATGAAATGCTATGGAATCCATGAAACAAACTGAGGGTCTTAGGGGGGTTGAACGGGTGGGTTAATCCAGCTATAGGTATTAAGGAAGACATATATTGCATGGAGCACTGGGTGTTATATGCAAACAATGAATTATGGAACACTACATCAAAAACTAATCATGTACTGTATGGTTACTAACATAACATAATAAAAGCTTTTAAAAACTAAATTATTGGTACTATACCAAAACACAAAAATTTTCACAATAAAGGGAAACATCAACAAAACAAAAAATATATGCCTCCAAATGAGAGAAGATATTTTCAAATCATATATCTGATAAAGTGTTAATATCCAAAATATGTAAACAACTTATACAACTCAACATAAACAAAATATTCCAATTAAAAATGGGCAGAAGACATGCACAGACATTTTCAAAGCACAGCATATAGATGCTAAAAAGAAACATATAAACATGCTCAACAACATAGGAGAAATGCAAATCAATAGTGAGATATCACTGCACTGCACACTTGTCAGTATGGTTAAAATAAAAAAGATAAGAAATATCAAATTTTGGTAAAGATATGGAGAAAAAGAAATCATTGTGCTCCATGTGTGGGAATGCAAATTGTTGCATCCACTGTGGAAAACAATAGTGATATTTCTCAAAAAGTTAAAAATAGAATTACCATGTGATTCAGTAATTCCAATAGTTGATATTTACCTAAGGAAAGCAAAAACACTAATTTAAAATATATATGTACCTCAATGTTTACTGCAGCATTGTTTGTTATTCAAGATATGGTACAATCCCAAGAGTCCTTTGATTGATGAATGAATAAAAAAACTGGCATATCTATACAATGGAATATTACTCAGTAATAAAAAATGAATTCTTCCCATTCATACCAACATGGATGGACCTAGAATGTATAATGTTAAATGAAATAAGTCAACCAGAGAAACAAGAGACATGAAGAGGCACTTCTCCATAGAAGATATACAAACGGCTAACAGACACATGAAAAAATGTTCAGCGTCACTAGCTATCAGGGAAATTCAAATCAAAACCACTCTAAGATACCACCTTACACCAGTCAGAATGGCCAAAATTAACAAGACAGAAAACAACAAGTGTTGGAGAGGCTGTGGAGAAAGGGGAACCCTCTTAC